>PYHW01010631.1:1325822-1339724 GCA_013186435.1 Turdus rufiventris | reverse complement strand
TACTTGGTTTAGTCCATCTGACTGTGGCGCAATGGTAGGTATAGAGACTACCTTACCTCCATTTGTGCTCATTACTGATCAATTTAATAGGAAGGATTGGACTGTATATATTTTCCTTTTCTCTTGTGGTTCTCTGGTCTCAAACATACTCTCAGGCCACACTCAGAGGATCCGCAAGGACCATGTGTCTTGATTTTGCTAGCACTTTTTTGTACTATTCTCTTCTGGACATCAGTCCACTTCCTCCCTTCTGCAGCAGCAGGATCAGTGGTATTGGCTTAGCTTGAAGGATTGCTACAAAAGAGACTGACATACTATAAAGCACTTTGCTGAGAAGAAATTCTCTTCATCTCTAAGATCTTCTTGTGGAAATCTGGACATCATTCAGTTCCCATGAAGCACCACATCCTTCATGACACCTATGTCAGTTTTACCAGCCTTTCCACACAGATCTTCCTGGGGAAGTCAGAAGATCTTGTGTTTTTCCAAGGGGTGACATCTCTTCCTCTGATTTGTTCATCCTGCCTTTGGGCTGCCTCTTCTCAACATTTTGCTACCTTGGATTTGACAGTCCCTAAGGTGACTGGTAAAGTCTTCTTTCCCAGGTGCAGAAAAGGTGACCTGAGATGACAAGAAACTGAGAACTGAAGAATACTTTAGGCTTGAATGGACATTTGTGGTTTTCTGGTGCAAGCTTTCTCCTCAAAGCAGCTTTAATATTATGTCAGCATACTCAGGGCTATGTGCAACTGAGTTTTGAGTGTCTGTAAGAGTGGAGATTCCTCAGACTCTCTGGGCATCCAGTTCCATTCTCTGTCCTCATTGTGAAAAGCTTTTCCTTTACATTCAGGGAAACTTAGAAGCAAGTTTTGTCTGTTGTGCCTTTTTCTTTTGTTAGGCACTTCTGTGAAGAGTACAGCTGCTGTGCTGAAAGATCATCCCTGTATGCTACCATGAGAATTTGGAAAAAGCAGTTAGATTGACATACACTCTTCTGCATGATGAACAAACAGCTGCCTCAGTTTCACATGAATCATACACTTCAGCTTCTTAAGCACTCCAATATTTTAGTTGTCCTCTGCTGAAATCACTCCATTTTGTAAATTTCTTCTTTTGCTGGAAAAGTGTTTTATGTCTACTTGTACAATGTGGTTAAGTATCTTGGACATCCTGACCCCGGTTTCAGGAGTACAATGCAGAGGCATTTGGGCTACTGGAAGGCATTGGCCTTGGACCAGTTTTTTCCTTCTGGATCATCTCTCTCACTGTCTGTGATACAAATCACACTTCAGTCAGTGGTTAATAATGACTACCATAAACAATGAGCAATAGAGAAGATATTCACTTTGTGAAAGGAATAAGGTGTCTGCTTGCTGACTTCTGAGTGAAACATTTTGAGACCAAATGTCAGATTACATGGTAGCTGACAGTACTGATAATTCTCTTAATAGCATACACAATGGGATGTTCCTGTTGACTATCATATGAGAAATATATTGAATTTCATCTAGTTTACTTGAAAATGTCAGCAAACATATTTTGCTTGGTTTCTGTTCCCCACATACCATACACTGCTGCATTTAGAGAATTAAAAAAAAAATACACTTATAATTAATCTTTTTAGCTAGTGTTTTGAGAAGCTTTACCAAAAAAATCACAGCTGGTTGCAAAGAAAATTTTTGCTTAATTCCCCATGTTAAAATTCATTAGTCATAGTGAGATTTTCATGCTATTAAATGGATGACTGAATGTTTTGCTATCACTAGCTGATGCCTTGAAGATATGATGTTTCATTTCCTATGAAGTATACAGAACGATCTCTCAGCCACAGGTCCTGACTGACCACAGGTGTCACATGAATGCACAGACATAGTAACAGAGTTAATAGAGCTGAGTGCGTTTGCAGAGTAATTTCTAAAACTGCATGGATGGAATAGAAAGATCTTGAGTGATCTTCTTTCTAAAAGTCTGTATTTATTAAATGGCAAACCATTACCTGCTATAACAGCTGAAACTGAAAGATACATTTCATAGCCATTCTATAGACAGCATTAGACTATGGCCAGATTGGTGAAATTTAGAGTTTGAGCTAGTCACATAACTCCTTAACAACCAGTTCTTCTTGTAGAACAGTAATGAAACTCAGGGGCCATCATCTCTAAGAAAAGAAATTATTCTTTTTAGAATGCAGTATAAAAATAAATAGAATTGAATATAACATTCTGAATGAAACATTCAGCATTGGCACGTGCACTGTTACATGCCTGATCACCTCTAAATAAAAACTACATAGGTGTACTGTAAATGTTTAAATTGAGGTATTGAATTTCTACAGTGTTGAGAAAGTTTCTTACTAAACTCAAATAAAATATCATTGCTACCAGTTTCAGAAAGATTAGCTTTGCTATGATCAAGAATACACAAGCACATGATCACTTCATCCACCATTTTGGGTTACTTCAAAAATGAATAAGCTATTTGTGGAAAATGAAGAAGGAAATATTTCAGGAGTACCTTGTAAAACCAGATTCCATGTCAGTGATAGAACTTAGGGGTTGACCCATGGAAATGGAACTGGAACTAGATGATCCTTAAGTTCCATTCCAACCCAAAACATTTTATGGTTCTATGATTCTAATTTAATTTGCTAAAAATGACTGAAGCTGAAAATGAATGAAACCTTTTTGTAACTTTTAATATACCCCATAATAATGGATGAACACAAATATGAAATCACTGTAATGACCTCTAGAGTTTAGTTGGTTATGCTATTGTAAATATCTTTTGTTTACACAGGTATTGATTACACTGCCAAAATAAATTGACTTTCATGAATACAATCTGGGAAACAAGAATTTAAATTTCTAGTCTAGATCTTCAGCTGATGAATATGGATAAAAGCTCATTGATTGCATCTAATTCTCATCAGCTAAGGCTTTGACCCTCCATATTCACTGCAGTGAAGATGTAATTTCCTATTCAAAAAAACAAAAAAAAAACAAAACAAAACAAAAAAAAACCAAACCAAAAAAAAACCCAAAAAACCAAACCAAAACAAAAAAACAACAAAAACCCTGCTACAGATTCCGAGTGTTCCTTGTATGTTAAATCAAAATCAAGGTCAAATACACAACTTGAAATACATTCACAAAGCATCGCAAATAAAATCATGCAGGTTAATTTGAAATTTTGATTAATTTTAATTGATTTCTGATTCCACTGTTTCAGTCCACATCTACAAAACAGACGTTGTTATTTAGTATAGTCCAAAGAATTTACCCATTATTAATCAAATACATAGGATTGTTGCTCCTTTGTTTAGTGAATAGCATCTTCTTAATTGACTAATCCAATTATATTCAATAGGATGAAATTAGTCACTCGAAATAAAAAATTGGAGTAATGGTCTCTTATTACTTGACTCAACTATTTTGAGTTCTATGTAATACTAATGCAGCTTAATTTTAGGCAAATACAGCTGTTGTTATTTGTTTGATGATGACTCATACAACTGTGGATAACAAAGGTCTTTTTACTGAAAAAGCAATTTAAACCCACCATGGCTAGTAGTAATACCTGCCCATGTTTATAGACATTTTGAACTATAGCTATGATACAAATCTTTCTGGATTTGAAATCTCATGCTTTATATATTCAGCTTAAAATTTTTGTGAAGCTTAGTCTCAAATAATAAAATTTAATCCACCATATAGAGATATGCCCCCTGTGACATTTGTAGCAAATAATATATTTCTTTATATTTCAAAAGAAAAATCTTAAGGAAAAAATACCTCTGCATGCAGTATGAAACCCTGTTTTTATTTTTCCTGTAAAGAAACTACCAAGCTTCATCTGGTCAGTGTTTCCTTGAAACAGTTAAATGGCATTTTTAATATAGGCCAGGATGCAAATATGATGTTGGGCATTCTATGTACACCATAAGGCGCACCAGACTATAAGGTGCACACACTGGCCGTCGGCAAAATTCGCAACTTTGTAGATCATATAAGGCACACCAGACTATAAGGCACATGGTTTTTTTTGCAGTGAGGCTCCGCCCCCAGCTCCCCCCGGGCGGTTTCTGGCCGAGGCCCCGCCTCAACCCGGCAGCCATAACTCCCTGGGCCTGCCTGTACCCAGCAGGAGGGGTACTGAGGGCCCCCAGGCTTGCCTGTAGCCGGTGGGGCTGGGGCATGCCCGCCGCCCCTCTGTGCCGCCTCTCCGGGGTCAGGCTGTGGCCGCCGCCCCTCTGTGTCCCCTCCACGGAGCCGGGCTATGCCTGCTGGGGCGCAGCCCCACCTCCACCTGGCAGCCGTGGCCCTGCTGGCTGCCCCCGCGGCTTGCAGCTCTCACTTCCAGATTCGCAAATTTCCAAACTTTGTCCATCAGATAAGGCGCACCAGACTATAAGGCACACTTCTGGCTTCGGGGGAAAATTTTAGCCAAAAAGGTGCACCTTATAGTAGTGAAATTACTGGAAATCTAAGGCATTGTGAAGATATCTCAAATGTAATAAGGAGACACTTAATCCTTTTGCAGATACCTGAATTTTATGGGATTGGTTGTTGAATGTCCAATGTTCTTCTAGCACTATGTCTAACTTTTTTTCCCCAATATTTGGAAGATACTTTTTATATCCAAGTTTCTTACTACTCCCTTTTGTACCTAAGCCCACCTGGCATTCCTTAATTTGTTAGACATACTCAGAGCTTGCCTAACATAGCAACAGCATCGATCAGTTTGATCCAGGCAGTTTTATATAGCCAGGGAACATCAAGTCTTTCAGGAAAATGCTTAGAGATTGTACCACTTGTACAATGCTTGAAAGACCAGCATTTCAACCCCCTTTAGCCAGAAAGAGTTCAAATCTACTCTGCCAGCATAGAATAAAGAGCATAGCTGTTTGAAGAAGCTGGATTGAAGTGGTGGGATGTTTTCTCTTCTTCTACTGCCTCAGGAGCCTACCCACTTCATGTCAGGAATACTGCATGCACAGAAGTGGAAAAAAAAATAAGGGGAAAAAAATAAGGAAAAAAACACCCACATTTTGCCCCCACCTCCACACAGGACTGTTTATGACTGAACTGTAGGATAATAAGGTAAGTATACAGAAAGTGCTAGTGCAGTCAATAACTTCCTCAGTATCAACCAGTTCTGACACCAAATGAAAAGTGGCCTCTAGTTAACATTTTCTAATCAATAAATCATATATTTTTCCCACATGATTCCACAGCTTCAAGGCAAAGAGAAGTAGAATGGCCCTAGTGTTTCAGAGCAGAATCATGCTCATACAGAGAAACCCAGGCATGATCCCAAGGTGTATGAAGAGGAGTGTGGCAGGAAATGTAAGTGAAGTATCCTTCAGTTTTACCATGGTACGAAGTTCTAAATTGAGAACTTATGTCTACTGGAACACATGGGCATTCGGGAAAAACAAACTAAGAAGCAACTGGGAGGAGGGGAAAAGGGCCAGAATGAATGATAAATCAGCTAAAATCACACATTTTGTAGTGATAGAATGAGCTTGTTTACTTAGGGAATACAATCGGAGACCTGATAGCAGTTTTCTAATGAGAAAAGCAAAAAAAGAGTTTAAATTGTAGCTAGGGAGATATACATTAGGCTTTAGGAAAAGATTTATAAATTCCAGGATAATTAAATAGTGAAAAACAACACCTAGGAATCTGTAGGAAAATTTTCCATGAGCATATCTCATGAAAACTTTAGGTATAGCTAATCCTATCTGTGTGGAAGGAAGATAGATGAGAAGACTGTCAATGATCTTAATTATGGATCAGTTTATATTATTTTTATTAGAAGTGTTTCACTTTTGTTTGGAACTGAGTTAAAGATGACTGAGATTTTTTTTTCTAATAAATAGACAGGGGCCTTGGATAAAGACTGAAATAGGAATATGACTATGCAAACCATGCAATCAATATTTGAAAGATTTTACTATTTCTAGCATACCATTTTGACTATTGGCATTTATAGTTATAGAAAAAGTAAGAAGCTTAACTATTTTCTTTACTCTTTTATAAAATTTCCCTGTGCATTGAAGACAAAGAAATATTCACACCTCTTATAAAATATCCATGGTAGAGGTTAAAATTGTAGTAGAGGTTAATATTTACAACTATTTTCTGCACCAAACCTGCAGAGATGTTTAATTTTCTCTGTTGCTAACACCATCAAATATAGCAAACAAATAATATTTGTGCAAAGGCAAACAAAATAAATGAGTCAGGTAATTATAAAAAGAACACTGACCTATTAAAAATTGGTCTGATCTTCAAGAATTCTCAGCATAGCAGCAGTAATGTTATTAAAAATAGTGGAATCATGACAAGTATTCATTAGAATTTGCATACGTGAGTAAGAATGCACTTAATTACAAATTGCATTCTGCAAATTATTTAGAAGCTGTAAATCAAAGCAACATAGAAGAAAGATTTAGGCAGTAGGGGTTCTGAAGAATTTTCTAATGCAAATGTTCTTTTAAACAACAGATTTGGGAAGTTGTAAGATATTTCCATGACAAAATTATTTAAAAGAACAAATAAAGTTCAGATATACTAATATTAGACATATAGGCATTTACTATAGGTTGTGGAAAATTATCTCTTGTAGATCAGAATGAAGTTTTGCATGTAGAAGTAGATGTGTTTAAATAGTCACTTGAAGGCAAAATATCATATGCAAATTAGGAACTCAACTACTAAACTGCAGGTGTAATAAATTTCATGGAATTGAGTAATTTTCATGCAGATTTTTTTTTCCAGCTGCCGTCAGCACTGTGGTTTAAACACTTGTGCAAAGCAGTGCCTGCTCTGCCTACTGAGTCAGCAGCCCAGGGAGCTCTGTCTCACTGCTAAACCCAAATGGGTGAGGGAGCTCACTGGAACCCTGTACTGGAGCTGGGGGGGACCAGGCAGCTGGAAGAAGAGCAAGTACAAGTAGACAGAAGACCAGAGAAGATGTAAGGGCTTAAGAGGTGAGCAAGGGAAGGTGACAGGGAGCAAGAGGAGTTTCTGATTCAGCGGGTCAACTCCTCTGCCTCACTACAGAGGAGATACTAAGCATTTTATAGAGCATTCATTTCCTGTGTCCAAAACAAATACAGAGGCTACATGGAAAAAATCTTGAAGCCAGTATTTGAGAATGTAACTGGAAGGGCAACTGAGAAATGCCTATTAAAGCACAAAACAAACCTGCACAACACCACAAAACCAAAATCCATTAATTTTTAATTGTTTTAAGCAGGAAAAGGTAATTTCCTAGTGGAAGGAGAATCTCTCAATTTTCTTAATGATCTGGATGAATAAGAAAGTAATTTTTATTATTCACTACTACAATACTTTATCCTAGAGTACAGGATTTTTTACAAGTCCATGAAGACCTTAAGACTGAAGTGTACTTAGGTTCTTCATTGTCTAACTGCAGCACTCAAAAATGAGACGTTGTGCTGCTAGACCTCACAGACACTTACAGCTCACATCTATCATCACGACAACTGCCCAAATATTGACTCTGCTCAGATTGCACTGCCCAGATTAAAATGTAATTTATATCTTAGAGTAGAGGTTGTAGACATTTATTTAAAGATACATAAATGGAAAAAATTGTCTTTTGTTACTAAGGAAAAGATGTGACAAATAATGGGATTATTGTTACTTAGTAATGAATATTTTCAGTATTTCTCAATACTTGTTCTTTGATAAGTCTGTACACACACTACATTTCTGAAGGAAATTCCACAGCATAGTACTACTGTATTTCTATTATTTATTATTGTTACCAACAGTAAAACAAGATGTTCAGATTCCACTTTACTTGCAAAACTTTCAGAGCTGATCTTACAAGACAGGTACATAGAGCAATAACATTTGAACGAAGCCAGGGAAAAATATTCATGTAGCATTTTCACTGGGTTCTTTGGGTCTCTTGATATAGAGCATACACAGCCTCGAGGGTGCTCTTGATTGTTATCTCTGCAGCTGAGTGATTTTTGGAGGTCTTGCTGAATACAAGGGTCACAACCTAGAGTCCATTCTTATCTGTTTTAATAAAAAATGACAACGAACTGTGAAATTCTCCATTGTCCCCTCAAGCAAAATGAAGGTGAATGTCACTCCTCTCTGTACAGCCAAGTCTAATTGCAGTATTAGGGTCAAGAACATGAAAATTCACTCCATCAAGGGCTTTAACGAAGTCTGTGGAAGCACTGCAGTTCAATTTACACATTCCCAGGTTTACTAAGTTTTATCAAAACCTCCAAGGAGATTTTTGCTCTTTCAGTCTGGATTGTGCATAGCATTTACATCTCAACTCCATAAGAGGTCATTAAAGCAGTGATTTATTTCTTCATAACAAAAGTTTTTTGTTCAGCTCTCAGAAAAACTCAGAGACCTCACAGATTATGTGATATAATGAAAGATGGGACTGAGTGCACCTTCAGCAAATTTACAGGTAACAAAAATTTGGGACAGTGGTTGAATATAGCAGGCAGATTTTCTGTCTTTCAGAGTGGTCTTTTAAAGACACCTTAACAGGCTGAAGGAACAGCAAGTAGGAACTTCATGAAATTTGAGAAAGAGAAAAGACAAATCCTGCTCCTGGGGAAGAATAACCTGACAGTGGAAGATGCCTGAAAATAGTGTACAGATTTAGCCATCCGTCCTTCCCATCACACAACATTTGTTGTCAAGTTCCTTCTATATGACAGTTGCACTAATTCTTCATCAATCAAAAGTTCCTTCTTCCATCCATTCAACTGAAGTGTATGTTCAGCCCTTGAGATCAGTACCAGAATTATGAATATCCCCTTTTTGTAGGGAAGCCTGTATCTATTCATACTGAGTTTCTTCATGAACTCTTAGGCAGACCCCATCTTGAGTTGCTGCCTCCTTTTAGTGTTGAGAAAGCAGTGGTTAATGGGGTGGCAAGGTTTCATCTCTGTGATCGTCCTAACTAGGAACACCATGGTTTCTAACCTGCGGCTGATCTAGTCTCAGCTAAAGCTCACACTGAGTAACAGTCTGCCACTAGTAAGGACTTTGACGCACAGAGTCATTGGGTTCAGAACTGCTTCAAACACTGAGGATGCTATAGGACTGCATATGACATTTCTAAAACCAAAAGTAGACATTAACCTCAGAAAAGGAAACATGGCAGGCTGTGACTGTGAGTAGACAAGAAGGGGTTTAATACTCACTTGGCAGCTAGAGTAAGGGGGAAGAGGAAAGCTCTAGAGCTCCAGAGATTACTACAAAGCCTGCTTTCCTTCCTTCCTGTCCTGCACTTCTGATTCCAGGACTTACATGTCAGTAAGGCATAGCTGGCTTCAGCTGGAAGGGTACATGAATCAAAGGGTTCAAGACCGTTTCTTCACCATCTCTTTTCATACAAGAGTTACACACATTAACACTCTTTTTATATAAACTTACATTAACTTATATAAACAGGACCCAATATGCAGGTCTTCTCTGGTGATTGAAAATCAAGGGAGGCACACAATATCCATAATGTATATGTTTACTTGTTTATTAAGAAAGCCATTAAAATGTTCAAAACCTATGCAAGTAGATGAAGTCAGCTGTAATTAGGTGCAGTTAAGAATATGTTTCATTATAAAAATGGACACGTTAAAAATGTGTTTCATGGGACATGAACAATAATATCTTCCTTTTCATATAAACAGCTCAGAGTATCTGGAAAGTGAAAGAGAATTTTTAGCTTGAGATCATAGTTTTCACTTGACACTCTTTTTCTTTCAACATTATCTTGATTGACTCAATTCTGAGTACTAAGAATGCTTTGTTTGTCCAGATCATCACATCCTGTAAAATCAAGAATTTAAATACAAGAACGTTGTGGGGAAAGGGCATACAGTTGCTCTCTAGCTCAGCTCAGTATGAATTACTAATCCAGGAGAAGAAAATTAAATCCAAAAAGCATTTTAAAAAAATTAATTGAGCCTGTTGTTGAGCAGAAAGAAAATCAAGTACCAGCACATCGTTAGTGGAGAAATTGTGTGCTACAAGCAAATGAAAAAAGAGAAACCTTAATAAAGGTCCTTGAAAAATGGGCAACAAAGACTCTACACTTCTTCTGCCTGATGATTCTTTAATGGCTGCAATCCTGCAGGATCACAACCAGGAAATAGAAGAGAGTGTCAGTCTTTTGTCAAACAATTACTGCGTAAGTGGTTAAAGAGATAAGATTGTACTAAGCGGGGACATTGTAATCCATTACTTATAAGACTAATTTGGTCCTTATTTTCTGGGAACTTGAATCCACAGCAAAATAATTGCTTGCTTTTTCCTGAAAATTTAAAAACCAGACAAACTAGCAAGCAAAACTTCACCATTCATTGAGTTGTATGTAGGTTCATTGGTGTTACACCTTTCTTCCCTTCTCCATATCATGTTATTCTCTACATTTCTATAATGCCTATAAATAAACTTTGATCCAACCTCAAAAAAAAATCCAGGTACCTGAATATGTTCAAATGGAACTCTTTTAGGCCTGGTGTTCAAAGTAGTGGTTAAATGTAAGAGGCAAATTGTAGACAAGTATTTGTCAAAAGGTTTTTGAAAATACAGAGTTCAATAAGAGAACTGAAAGAATGCTTTTACTTGATAAATAATATTTTTTGAAATATTTTGGTAAAACCGCCATTAAAGTGAAAAGAGGTCAGGCAGTCACATTGCACAAAGTTTAGGTCAATAAGAAAGAATTTATGTGCCTAAATCTTGCCACATTATTGAAAGAGAGAGGATTTTTGGGCTCCTCCAGAGACTATTGAGAGCAATAGGAAATTAATTCATTTTACATAACTTTAGACTCAGGACACTGTCTTAGCTGGGATGAATTGCCTTTCAGACATGTATTTCTCTCATTGAGTGTGAAGAGACTCTAATCAAACATGTCAGCTTTGATCTTTCAGGTAAGGTGTTGGAGACAAGGTGGGAGGATTAGACCTGGAGGTATTAGTAATTTGATGAAATACTGTTAAAGAAAAATGAGCCAAATTAAGTGCTGGACTCAGACTGTTTCACTATGAGCTCAGTTAGCACCCAGCACTTGGTCTGTTTTGGGCTGGCCCAACTAGATGGAGTGGACCAGCATGAAAAGCATGGATTATGAAGCAGCTGGTGCTAACTTGTATCAGAACCAATGGTCGCCTCCTTACTCTCTTTTATTCAGCACAAAGAATAAAAATCAGAGTGTCTAAGAGTTTAACAACTGTGAGATTTGGAAGTCAGATTTTCTTTAATTACAGTTATTTCACAAGTATAAGCCGCACCTGATTATAAGCCGCACTTCTGGGAGTTGGCAATTTTCTGTTCTTTGTCCATATATAAGCCACACGGGATTATTAGCCGCACTTTCATTCGCAGTGAGGATGCTTGCACAACAAAGTAAGCAATTTGTAACAATTTGTAACAATCATGTGATCGCGGGGTTTACTGGCAGGTGCTCAATTTGCAAACATTTTTCACGGATCAGGGTAGCCTTTAAACGCTCCGGGTTGTCAGAGGCGACAGGAGCCGCAAGTGGAAAAGTTTCCTGGCGAGCAGCGGAGCACCCCCGAGTGCCCCGCCGGCCCGCCCTGGTGCCGGGGTGGCCCTGGCGCCAGGTGGGCCCCTCTGCTCACTGGCCAGACCGGTGCCCTGCCCCAGGCACTGCGGGTGGAGGTGCCACCACCTGGCCACTACCCCAGGCGCTGTGCAGCAGCAGGCAGGAGCGCAGAGCCCGGGCCCACCAGTGTTCACACCCGCGCTGTGTACATGGGGTGAGCACGGTGCCGGGCCGAGGGCTGTGAACTCAGCGGAGCCACAGCGGGCAGGACCGCAGGCCTCGGCGTGCCCACAGAGCTGCACGGCCCCGGGCGCAGGCCAGGCGAGGATGCAGTGGGTGGTGCAAGGGATGGTTGGGTTGGTGGGGCTCCGCGGCTGCTGGGGCTCTGCAGCTCTCACAACTCACACTTCTGGGTTGGCAAAATTCATAACTTCATCCATCTATTGGCCACTCCTGAGTGTAAGTGGCACTTCCGGGTTTAGACCAAAATTTTAGTCAAAAGAGTGTGGCTCATACTCGTGAAATTGCTGTACTTCTGAATCTGTCTGTTCATCTCAGTTGAAAGTCCAGGGAGCCTGGAAACTTGAGAGAAGGTTTGAAATGTATTGTCTTATTTCAGTGTCTGATGTCGGTAGCTGGTAACACCTGATGGGACTGCAGACCCTGAAGGAATCTAAATGTTAGATTTTTTCTGAGATATTGTGCATAGTTTAGCTGCTGCAGCATGCAGCATGACAGAAGAATTCAGAGTGCAATCAAAGCAAGCACTTGGGCATCTGTTTTGCCAAAGTCAGTTTAAATTTAGGGCAGAGATGTCCCCACAGCCACAACAGCAACTGTGATGTACCTTAAATTTCAGTGCTCCATTTTATGCAAGCAATAACTGAAACACATAGAATTGAACAAATAGAAGAGACAAGAACAGAATGCAGAAATCCCTGGTATGCCCCTTAGCCTAGGCTATGTATTTCCTGAGATATGGCTTTGTGATAGGTGAAAAAGAGGTATATCATTTTCATTTAAAGAGGGTGTAATCAGAGGACACCACAAATAGCCAAACACAGTGTTTACACACAGAGTGCTCTCATGTTGTTGCAGTCACTGTCGAACTATTTTATTTGTACTCCAGAATGAGGCAAATTAAAGAAACAAAAAAAAGAACATCAGATCTCCTGTTCAAAAATCACAGACAACTCAGAGGAAGGGAGCTGAGCAAATAAGAAGTTTAGTGGTAGCTGTGTGCAAGTGTTCACCTGGGGTTTCTTCCCGATGAAAGCATATGGGATGTAGGTGATATTTAATGTTGTTCTTATGTGTTTAAAACAGAAACTATCACCTGGGCATAGATCTTTTATTATCAGTCAGATTCTTTTGACAATTTTCAATTACATTTCTGAATTTTTATTATATGTTAAAGGACTATATTAATTAAAGCAGACTGCAATGCACTAATAACAATTAATTCAGCCCAGGATGCCTTAAAGTGAGATTTTATAAGAGCTGAAATTCTCCATGGATCTCTAATTTACATTTACAACACAGGGAGCAGTACTTCTGGATGCTTCTACTTGGCATTCTCCTCCAAGCCAACACAGTAACTTGAGACTGGGATAGGAGAGGTGATGAGCGACTAGGGTGAAGAATTACAATGTTCTGAAGTGTTAAGAGAGGCAGTAGCTTTCATTGGTCTCAGTGGATTAACACATGTAACCCCACCTGGTAATATATACAGCTTTTGGAAAGCAGAGCACAAAATCTAATAGAATGTGCAATCAGTTATTGGTGAAGAGCATTAGCTAGATAATAAACACACTGCAAATGTATCTACTCCCCCTGGGAAATAGCCTCTCTTGTTGTTAGTCCTTTTGTCATTCATGAATAATACGTATTTAACAGAAATCTTGGAACAGGAAATGAAAAACTGAAGATGATAAATCTGTTCCACTTAGACAATAATCATATAACACTGTGGCCAGTTAGTTTAATTTATAGACACCATTCCCCCTGGAAATCTTAGGTAGAGAAATTAAGAAAAAAATGGTCAGGGGAGGGAGATGGGGAGTGAAAAGATAAAAATTGGTACAAGGCATCTCTTATCCACTGGAGCAGTTAAATGGAAGAAAAATACTAATTAAGATTTCACTGCTGCAAAGCAGTATTTACAGTAGTTGGAGGAGAGTTTTTCTAGGGTTCATTCTTAGTTCCTTGGTAAAAGCTATTTTAAAAGTAAGTTCATGACCATAAGGCGCACCTGACTATAAGGCGCACCCCCCGGGAGTCAGCAAAATTTGCAACATTGTAGATCAGATAAGGCGCACC
>PYHW01010631.1:1303917-1322747 GCA_013186435.1 Turdus rufiventris | reverse complement strand
TTCTTTCTTTCTTTCTTTCTTTCTTTCTTTCTTTCTTTTTCTTTCTTTCTTTCTTTTTCTTTCTTTCTTTCTTTTTCTTTCTTTCTTTCTTCTTTCTTTCTTTCTTTCTATTTTGTTTTTTCCCCCTTGAAAACTGCTTCTGTACTAGAAAAATAAAACCTTTATGTTTTTCCAACAATTATAGAAAAAAATGTAATCGAATCTTGAATAACATGGAAGCAGAAGATACTACAGCTACTATAATTCACAATCCAAACTTTGTGAACAAAGCAGATCCACAGCAAAGTCAAGATGGCTTTAAGGTCAATGCACTGATTTACACAACTGAAATTATACAGACATAAGGAAGCATTCCTTTTTTACCATAAAATTGCTTGGGTAGAGTGAGATCTCCTGAGAGATTTATGCAGAACCATATCTCTAGGAAGATGAAAAGAGCACGCTGTCCTCAGAATCAAAGCCAAGGAAAAAAGAAGAAAAAATAAACAGCAGAAAGGACAAAATATCCCATCACTCATGCAAGTACTATGTCCTGAAAGGAATTTCTAGACCTTTCAGCAAAATCTGTAATACATAAATAAGTATATATTCTGAGCAATAACATTTTCTTTTGATCATTTAAATCAAGTCCTATTTTTTATTAAAAAAAATAGTTTAAAGTCGTCTCAAATACACAGTATGTTAGTACCCCTTAACTGAGTATTAAGCAATATATTACACTAGAGATACAAATACTTATTTCATGTTTATTTTAATTGAGCACTATCATTTGGCACAATATTTTTAGGCTGAAAATCCACAAAAGCTCGTATAGAATTTTACCAGAGATCTTGATAAAGCACTAGCTTTCAGAGTGATGTGGCCTGAGAAGGTGTTTCAGTGAAAAGAAATGCAGAAGTGCAAAGGAGTAAGATAAAAGAGCACCTAACAAAAATATTCATAATATGTTGATGTGTTTCACAGATCTGTACTGCACCTTCCTTGTATTTTATTTTGTAGTCCTTATTTTTCCCCTACACCTGGTATTTCTTGGCAGCATATATGAGGAATGAATTTCTGATAGAATGATCTTCCTTTATGCCTCCATTTCAGTGGTCACAAGAAAATCTGCAAGGTGCTTGATGACAAGTCTAAATTAGATCACTTGAACTGTAAAGTCTTGGTTTTGCATCATCAATGCATTTAGAAGTACAAAAATGCTAGTAAAATTTAGAAAAGTGAAAAGACAGGATTCAGCTTTTTACAAGAGATGTCAGAGAGAGTAAATGTATAATTCCTTTTTATATGACATGCAACACACTGCTGCCACATTTTAAAGTATTGTCCTCTGAAATACATCTTCTCATATTCTCTGTGGGAAATAAACCACACAGAAACAAAACAGATATGGAGAGAGAGTTGTGTGCTTAAGTGTATAATTAACTTTTGTAAAACAAGGCCTTTTTAGATCTTGGTTAGGTATTCCTGGGGTTTGGTTTGGTTTCCTGCAGATTATGCACATCAAAATTCGTAACTGAAGAAAGAGATAAATACAGTAATTAATAGATGAAATTCAGCTTGTGGTTGAAGGTTGGAAGAACCCTTTCTGCACCAGTTAAATGCTAGATTAGTGCAATGACTAAAGACACTCTTTAGGATTTGTCACATGCCTGTTTAGCCTGGCAAATATACCTATCACAAGGAAGTACGCATTAAAAATGACAATAATTGTGATAATAAGATCAGTACTTCTGCAGACATAGCCATATCAAAAAGTAAACTGCTTTCCAGACAGATGCTGAGAAGAGAAGTTTTGGATGTCCCATTTAATCAGTGTGCTTATCAGATAAGTGTATGGTACCATCTGAAATAATATTATTTATAGAACCCGTGAGAGGAATTTCTCCACACATGTAACTGGTATGTATACACAACCACTTGCATAACCAGTAATATACATATGCAACTGGTTATGGAGTTAAATTTCTGAAGCCCCAAATCATGACTCTGCTTTTCAGCCCTGTCTGTGGAGCTACTTACCTCTAACACTTCTCACAACAGTGCCCTGTCTTAGGTTTCAGGCAATAATAGGAGTTTCAGTATTCTTTAAAGAGTCCTTTTTACCAAACTTGATCTATAGTTTTTTACTGACTTCCAATATGGATTGATTGCTAGTCTGCTCTTCATGGCAACAGAGAACTGTGGAGGCAGAAAAATCGCACATAAATCCCTGTGATGGGAAGGGAAAGGACGGAAGGAACAGACTGCAATACCATCCTGGGAATAGCCACAAGAGCTGGCTTAGAATAAGGAAGGAGGATGGTGATTATTGTTTCCTCTCTGAACCAAAGATTCAGCTACGTCTCCTTTTATTTAGGAACAATGATTTTTACAGTGAAACCTGGAAAGTGCTGAGCTCTTTCAGATTCCTTTTTCTTTACTTATGGTTTGTTCTGGACACCTATTTAATCCTGCTTTCTGTTCCTACAGTTAAAATGTTTTCTACTTGACTTAATTAAAAAAAAATAGTAAGAAAAAAGAAAATAAAAAATATTCATATGTGAAGACAAAAATGCAAGAAATTTGCATTGATATTATGTCTCCAATGACTAAAACTTCTCAACATTGTAACAGTTTGAACCAGCTGTACTTAGATTATTAGCATATCCTTCTATACAGCTGTCTGGGAACAATTTGGCAATTTTAGAAAAAGCCATATTTATTTTTTCTCTGAAAATGTTCCTTTAAACAAAGGAATTTTTTCCTAATATTCCTAATATTCCAAATATTTTCCTAATATTGATCATGCTGGAATATGGTGCTCTATTGAGATGGATCTCTTACCGTAACAGAATCAATGGTCTTTTCTGTAACACTGAATTTTCTCATAGTCTTCTCATATTTTTCCTGATGAGGACTTGTGATGGGTATTCTCTGGGCAGTGCAAAATCAGATATATACACAACACAATTGTATTTTCATACATGTGAGTATATATTCTTGGTTGTCTCACAGCACATACTATGTTAGTCAATAGACATGCCTGAAAATACCACAGCTGCTCATAGGTACTATCTTCTGACACTAATATTTTGATTCTAACTGGATTTTAAGTGACAAAAACCTGTTAAAGTCTGAGAAATTGTTGTTATTTTTCTCTCTAGCAATTCAAAGAAAAATGGAGTGGTTTACAGATTGAAAGCAGAGTATTATGACAGTTTGGGACAACAACCTGAGATTGGAATGCATTATTTTATATCCACATAGTAATATTAATTCAATCTAAGCTGCAAAAGTAAAAAATTCACAATGCCTTGTCTTTATTTCAATTTTTATGAGTGTCATTTCTTTCCAGTTGGAATTCAGGTTTGGCTTGGTGTAAGACTTCTTTTCATATGACCTACTTTTGCTAAGAAGGTTTATGCCATGGTTTAGGAATGGTCTTCCCGAACTTAGTTCTCCCATTTAGACTCCTCAAGCTTCACTGCTGCTCACCTGCTCCCCTTCCCCACTGTTGTGCACCCTCTCCCATTCCTGGTCCCTCTTGAACAGCAGAAGAGGAGAATTTGAGGCTCAGAAGGCAGAGATCATGGGTTGAAATAAGAACAATTTATTGGAAACAGCATTGAGATAAGAAAACACACAGTAACAGCAATGATGTTAATAGCAAAAGTGTACTAAAGAGAGGGTGATTTACATGCAAAATGTTCACCAAGCCCAATCCTGCCACAACAGGACAGCAGCCACATGTTTTTTCTGGACCAGAATCCACATTCTTCTTAGAGTCCTTTCCCCCCAACTCCTGTCAATATCAAATGTTGAGATGATACCAAATATCATCTGGATCTTGGCCACAGCCCCTCCCATCTATTGCAAAAAATTACCCCTGTCCTTGGCCTAAATCAGGATGGTACTTTTTGTAGTAAGCAAACGTACCATGTGCAGAGTTCAGTTCTGTGTGTTTAACACTGCTCATTAGCTAGGGCTTAATGAAATATTAAGAAGGTGAAAGACCTTTTGCTCTTGCTGTCTGGGATGATCTTTTTACAGATGTCATAGGAATGCCACAGGCCACCATGTCCTGCAACTGCCACAAATCTATAATAATCAGGAGGGTATATGTATACAACACATTATCAAAAAACCCCAAATAACTATTAGAGGATCTCAAATGCTCAAACGAGATCAAGGTGGCAAGGAATGCTTTAGAATTTCAGTTTTGTGTGGAAATGTAGACAATCCAGCCATTTCTTCTGATTTGAAAATAATAGCTCTTTCTATTGAAGCGATATCATTTCTGATGAGATTAAAATCCCAGTTTCCAAGAAGATCACTGAGGCTCAAGTGCTTCTCTTGTCCCCAGTGCTTGTCATTTTTGGGCACAATTAGGCTTCTCGGGCAGAGCACTTTGCACACTTGGTGTTAAGATTGCAAATGTAGTGCACATACAGAGCATAAGAGGACTTAATTTTGTAGCATTAAAATCTGGCACATCCCATGGGTATGAATTAACTTCTGAAAAAGGAGAATGACACATTTTCTTTTCCTATTTTTCTATCATCTTAGTCCCTTAAAGATGCTGTTGAAAGGAAAATTGAAAGCCTTCAACGAAGATGAAGAAATGTATCCTTAAAATGAATCCTGAAGAAAAGAATCCTTAACAATAATACAAATATTATACTACCAAATTTTTATCAAAGACGTAGGTGTGTGGGATGGGTCACTGTGCAATTTTGTGTATGCATACATATGTATATGTATAAATGTGTATGTTCATATACATATGTATATATGTGAATTTATATGTACATTCATTTGAATATGAACAGCATAATTGTTTTGAATGGGAGCTGACATTGATCGAGATTAGTGAGAAATGGCTTTACAGACATATAAGCTCTAAAAGATTTTTTAAAATCTATATTATGCTAAGCAATAGGCAAAGAGGATAATTCCTTCACTTTAAATAATGTATTTCTACCTGCTTTACTTGGCTTGTACCATTGTCTTGTTGAAAGAATAGTGACATATCACCTAACTCCTGTTCTACTGCTTCAGTCTAATGAGTCTGGGCAGATCTCATGAATTCAGAGGATAAATGAAACTCTAGAAAGTTTTTTTTCTTTGCATTTGTAAGACTAAATTGAGTTCATGACCTTTTTCCTTCTAACCCCCAAAGTAATTTAAACCCATTTATTCTCTTTTCTATGTATGTTTCCACTTACAGTAAATTTTCTAGAAAATGGAATATTGCCCTGGGTTTTACATGACAACATGCATGTGTCTTCATATGGAGATTGACATACAGTTTAAATTAACTTAATGAACACTCATGGCTGAGATTTCCAAGTCAAAGTTCATGAAATCTTGCAAACATTTATCTTCACACTAAAGTATTCTACTTCTTAGAAATGTCCTTTCCTTCCTCTCTGTTTCCATCCCTTTTTCACTTTTCTTTTGCCTTTTCATGTCCCTTCCTTTCTCACACTTTTCCTTCCTTTTAATTTTTTTTCTTTTAATCTTAACTATATAACCTTTATTTTGACTCTTTAATATTTAGAAATTGGCACCTGCAGTCACTTGCTATCATTCAGCTGCAATGACTGTTAAGAATAATGGTAGAGACTGATGGAGACAATAGCTGGAGCATCTCAGCTGAACTGTTATGATAGCAGGAAGTTTGAGGGATCAAAATACAGACTCTCCCACCTAAGGAAATAAAAGCATTTCCTACTTATCAAGAAGCAAAGGGAGAATGCTTATGTGTCCATCAGGGATCTTCTAGGTCTGTTTGCAAATAGGAGTCCCAGAGGCTGGACTAATTATGGTCTGCTACATTTAAGGTACAAGGCTAATCAGTACTTCCAAAATGAAGGATGACAATACAGTATTCCCTAAAGACTGCTGGTACCACTGCATGATTATTCATTATGCAGTAAAAGGATAGGGGAGATGGGTTTCACTGTAAAAAGATGGGGATATACTCTTCTTTGAAGAAGTTTTTTCTTACATATGCTATGTCAACACAAATTTTATCATAGAATCATTAATATTGGGAGATGCCTTTATGATTGTCAAGTTCCCCTGTTACCCAGCACAGCCATGTTCAGCACTAAACTGTGTCCCCAAGTGCCACGCTCACACAGGTTTGGAGAACTTCTCAGGATGATGATTCCACCACTTCAGCAGGCAGCCTGTTACAAGGTTTGACAACATTTTCAGTGAAACTTTTTTTCCTAGTCTCCAATCTAAATCTCCCCTGGTGCAGCTTGAGGCTATTTCCTCTCCTTCTGTCGCTGCTATCCTGGGAGAAGAGCCCAACTCTGACCTGCCACCTCCTGTCAGGCAGTTTTAGAGAGTAATAAGGAGCCTCCTGAGCCTCCTTTTCTCCATGCTAAACCCTCCCAACTCCCTCAGCTGCCCTTCATAAGAGTTATACTCCAGACCCTTCACCAGCTTTGTCACCCTTCTCTAGACATGCTCCAGCACCTCAATGTCTTTGTTGCAGTGAGAAAACCCAGCACAGGATTTGAGGTGTGGCCTTGCCAGTGCTGACAGACATCCTCAGGACCTTCCTTGATTTATTGCATAAAGAACAAGAAAGCATTTTTCCTCTCACTGAGAATCTTCATCACAGACCCAGGTCCTAATGTACCTATTGACTCCCTGAAAGTACAGGACTACAGGAGGATGTGACCTACCTGGAGAGAGGGCAAGTGACAAAGCAGAGGTTCAAAGATGGCATCACCAAATGCTTCTCTCTACAACACAGGCCTGGGAAAGCCTCAGCTTCATGTAGAGGGAACTTGGAGTTTTTATGTTAAGACATCTTATTTTTATGAAGGAAAAATTGTCTGGACTGTTGGCTATTTTCTGTTTATATTCAAGTAATGTGAATTTTTCAAAAGCCAAGTGTAAGCATGTAGTTCTAGCAAATGAGAAAATCAAATGTCAGATCATCAGCTATTTTGAATTCTTATTCCATAAAAAAGGCATAAGCGATCCAAAAGAAAACGTGTGAAAACCAGAACCCCCCACATGAGATGTTAGGAATTTCAGAGATATTGATTTTAGCAGATGTTTTTCTAATGAACCTCTAATGAATACCCAATGAATTTTTAATGATTTTGATTTTTTTTTCATTGTGAAAGGATATCAGAAGGTGGAAAAAACATTTTTTTCCATTTTGGGGCATTTTATAATGCTTTATGCAAAAACTCCATCAATTTTAGAGATATTTGAATCATCTTCAGGCATTGAAAGCAATTGAAACAGTCTTCCTGCTTCTGGATAAACAGTCGTGGCACAACACCTTATGTAATTGCTCTAATATGTTCTGCGTGTAAAGGAAGGCTTCTTATCCACTTGCTGCATAGCCTCTACTAGATAGGATATTTCATACATCTTGGAAGGGGTGGACTTCAATGTTTCTTAAAAAAGAAAGGGGAAAAGAAGCAAAAGGAAAAAAAAAATAATCCAGTGAAATCCTTAGGCAAGACAGCCATGAGATCTGAAAATTTCCCTCCCTCTTCTGCTTCCACTACTTAATAATAGACAAATTAATATTTTTATTTTTGTGAGGGATAAATTTTCTCTCAGGGAGTATAAGTGCCCAATAGTATGTTCTGGACTTTCATCCATGAGCCATAAAGATTCTGACAGCAAAATCTTTGTATGGCATCTTCTGTATCAGCTATTATGTATCACAACAGATACATCTGTCCAGCTGGAGCAGATGACTTCTGGAGGTCTCTTCCAGCTTCAACCATTCTGTGACATGCAAACACCTACAGCTGATTCCCGAAAAACCCCTCCACACTGACACTCTGTTAACTGGTCCACCTTTCTTTATTTTCTTCCCATCTCATCTTCTATGGAACTAAGTTCTAAAAAGGAAAAATGGCTGAATTTTAAATCTATAATATTCAAGTTTAGCAAAAATGTGATCAGATTATAAAAATCATGTCTTGTTTTCATTCTCTTGCAATGCAGTACCACAACTATCCCATCCTCAAAGAGAGCATCACTTCTTATCTGCCATATAAAGCAGAACAATGAGAGACTATGCACGTCCATTATCCAGCTGATCTGTTGAATCTTTAAACTAATTATTAACAATCTTAAGAGAGAGAGAAAAAAACCCACACACCATGATTCCTCTTGTCTTCACAGGAATGAATTGGAGCAGACAGATTGAATCTATTGCCAAGGTTAAATCCTTTATTTTCAATGACACCAATTATTTTGAGCACAAATGCTTTAATTATCTCAAGCAGGCAATTAATAAGTTGAATTCAAAAAATCAGGCATCACTATGAAACTGTCCAGCATTCAAATTCTCTTTTCCTCAAAGATATAAACCATAAAACCTTTCAAAAAGTTTTTCAGCTTCCATTTTCACAGCCAAAGAGCTCAAGGATTTCTAATTCTTTCTTTAGCCATCATTCCATTTAGTGCCAAAGCAAACATGTTGACAAGAGGAGAATCTGGGTTTTCTCGCTCATAAGAAAAAAGTAGTAAAAAAGTAAACTAGCATGCTTGGCATCTCTTTGGACCTATATTACTTAAAAGCTCCCTCAAAAACGTGTTCCCTGAACTTGAAATATGCATGTTCAGTAATTTCTCACATAAGACCAGAACTTTACATTTCAGTCACCAGACTTCTACAATACTTGCTGGAGAATTTAAATAATAAGAAATTCAAGGGAAAAAATAAGGCAAGAGGCAAAACTTGGCTATATGATGGTTGCTTGTAAATGAAACTTTCTTGTCACTTTTAGTGAACTGTCTGTAGTCAAATTTTGTGTTCATGACTGGAGCACAGAAGTGCTTAATTTCAACAGCAGAACAGTAAACTGGGAAAAAGTAAGCCTCCACTGAGAAGATGGACACAGTTTTATGTATCAGCCTAAGATTAAAATAATGAAAATGTTCTGTGATATATCTACACAACTGAGTGAAGTACGATGTTCAAATAGAAAATCATTCCTGGCACATTAGGTGATCTTCTGCAGTCCTGTGACAGGAAATCAGGTTGCTTTTGCATATTAACTTATTCAACTACAAAGGTTTCAGATTGATGAAACTATACTGGTCTTTTAAAGTTCAGCCTCTATAACTACCTTGATAGCCTGAGGTAGAGGTCTCCACAGGTTCCCTTTGTCTGATTAAAGACTAAATTCTCTTTATTGGTTCTAATTTATTGGTATTAAGATGTGATATCCAAAATAGTTTCAACCAGGGTTAAATGGAATTTGAATCTTACTGCAAAGCCCAAAGGCAGTAGTAGTACCTTACTGCTCTATAGGGATCAGAGATTGTATCAACATCTCAAACCAGTGTCTGTACCTCAGAAATAATTTGTTGGCTCAACAGGAAGAGCAAGGGGATTTACTGGGGTCCGGTGAGAAAAAAAATAGAGCATTTGGCCTCATCCTCACTTCTTATCTCTGTCATTAACCTGATAACTTCAGACTCTGAACATCATTGTGGTAGTGGTGGTGATGTTTTTTTTTTCCAGAGAGAAAAAATTGTAGTCAGTTTAGAACCAATACATACCTCCTGGTTCAAATAACTTAGGACTCTGATAATTCAGAGGAAATACATCCCAAAGGCTTTAAAACAGGAAATGGCAATCTTATATTAAAAAAATGGTATGGATATGGATATGGATATGGATATGGATATGGATATGGATATATTAACAAATATATGGATATATATGGATATATTTCAAATTTACAGTGTAACTGTCTTTGCTGTTTTTTCTGTGTCTCAGCCATACAGAACACTCTGACTTATAGCAGCAAGCGTATGGGGCAAAAATTGTAATCTTTTACAATATCTATCTCTTTGTGACACTGAGAGTTTGGAAGAACCACTTGTAAAAATCATTGAAGGCTGTGCATGAACAAATCCCATTTATAGCAATTATCTTCAAGAACTAGGAACTTGCTTTACACTGCTGTATAGTTCAAAGGCAGTGGCAGCATAAACAAAAAGTTTACCTGTCTTTTAAATTATGGCCTTTCCAGTGGAAGCAAATAAATTGTATTAATTTAATTCATATTCTAATACTGTGTATTTCTCTCTCACTTTTTATAATTTATTATACAAAAAATTTTTCCTTTTTTTCTGGTTTTTTCTTGTTTGTTTTTTTTTTGTTGTTTGTTTTTGTTGTTGTTGTTGTTGTTGTTGTTTTTTGTTTTTAGTTTTACACTCTTGTTTTGTTCTGAGCATAGCTAAAGCTTAAGGAACATGATTCATTGGACAGACCAAGTCCAACATTAGATTATATCTGTTTTACCTCATAAAGGAAAAACTTCTGGATCATAAAGCACCCCTAACTTTTAGATGGGTCTAGGATATTAAGTCCAATTTGGGTGCCTGTCTTTCTAAGGCAGGGAGTTTTGTCCTTTCCTTCTACCTGCAGGTGATATGATATTTACCAGCTGACCAGTTTGGTTTCCCAATAGCTATCTTGAACACATTTGCTATCCTAAAGTCTGCATTTTTCCCTTGGATGGAGAATCTGTCACAATAAATAAAGACATGGTGGAGTCCCAGAAAATTTTCAAGTTAAAGGTCTTGAAAATTCACCTAATCTATCCATCTGTTTCAATGAAGGATTGATTATTATCCATAGCATTCTTGACAGATTTCTGACAAAGACCTTCATGGACATGTACTTCATGGACAACATAGGCTACCACTGGTCTATATTACCACAATTAAAGTGCTCTTCTTAATACATATTATGAGTATTTTAAATCCCTTTTCATTCGTAAGATGATTCCTTGATGTATTGTTCATAGGCTTGCACTGCTCTTTGAACAACACACAGAATTATCACTTTATGCCTTTCTATTCTGTAGAAGCCTTTGACAGAATTTAACATTAGCATCATGGACCCTCTAGGTCTTATCTTTTTGGAACTAAGCTATTAATGGACCAGGCATAAAGCCCTACAGAGCCTAGCAGAGATATTTTGTTTCACTACTGAACATTGGCGAGCAATGGTTTCTCTTTCAATGAGATTTTCTAGCCATTTCACACTCACATTACAGAGGTCTCATTCAGACTCTATTCCTTACATTACCTATGGGAACATTATAGAAGACAGCAAACATATTGTAATAGAGAAGTAGAGAGTTAGAAACATGTAACCTACCCATTATTCAGCAGGAACACTGGTAAATTCATAGTCAAATTTTTTGTTTCAATTATTAGTCTGATAAAGTTCTTCTTGAAGGCAAGGAGAATTTGTCCAATTTTAAAAGTAGTATCTACCTCTTCTATTCCTACCATGGACTAAAATTATCAGGAGTAGTTCCCTAGGCCTTATTTTCTCTGTCTAACTGTGTGAGTACTTGGAGGATCATTATCTTGGATATAAGTTAAACTATTCTGACAGACAAATGTATAATACAGCACATGCTACTCGCTTGTTTTGCTATATAGAATAATTTTCAAGAAAAATTCCATCATTTGTTTTAATGTGCAACTGTGGCATCTTCAATTTCTCAGGTAGTTTTTACATTGCTGCCTTCAGTTGTCCTGTGAGATAATGACTAAGATAAAACACATGCAGGGAACAGCATAATGTAAAAATACCTTCTGAAAGCCTAAAAGGAACACCAGAAAAAAGTCTAGCTAGAGGGCTTTGGAAGCCAATATCTTATCTACCCACTGCCCAAGAAAAGAATAAGCATAGGAGGCAGAGCCAGGTACCTGGAAGCCATTAATTTTTTATGATGTAATTGCATACATCCTATTAGATGAAATTTATTATTCTTAGCACTTACTGCATCTTAGTTAATGTAGTTTAATTTTCACCATCCCCCTCAAATCAAACATCTGCTGATAATTCTCTTCTGGGGTTTTTGGGATTTTTTCTGTAAGTTTGAAAATAAGTAATGAGATGATAAAAGAGACTAGAAATCAAGAGGTCATGTATCTTTGCCTCTGTGTTCATAGAGCAGGCTATTAAATAACTGAAGTGTTTCATAAGACACAACACTTGAAGTGACATCTTGCATTAAAGCTGGCTACAGTAAGCCATCCATTATCTCAGGAGAAAATTGGAGGTTTTGCAGCACCATTTGATTTGGATATATATAATGTAACTATCAGTCTCTGCAATAATCAGATTTTTCAAGTGTACTCCCAACACTTACAATGACATCTTACCAAGATTTTTCTCAAAAGGCTGAATAAGAATAAGCTATTGTTAACACTGTGGGTCTTGACAACTCAAAACCTCTGCTTTCTTGAATTGATTGTTCCTGTGAGAAAAAAAATCAGAAAGGCTGAATGGTTAAGCACGATTCCCTGCTTTCTCACTTGAGGTACAGCTGTTTGCGCACCTTTCACTTAACAAGAAAAAGACCATACAAATACATATTTTGTTTTTATTGGAAATATGAATTTTATCTTTGTTAGCATATTGTCCATACTTTAAAAAACAATTTTTCTGCCTCTCTCTCTTTCTCTCACCAAATGTAGGACTTGTGCTCTCTCACTAAAATCATCTATGCCAGACTATGTTCAACAGTATTGACCTGCATATGTATTAGGTTAAAATTTTACCCTCTTGTTCAAAGGCATGCTCTTCACATATCTCACTACCATTCACCATTATCTTAGGGACAGTTTTAGCAGCTATTAATTTGGAAGGTAGAACTCTCCTAACCATGATGAAATGACAAATTGTAGTCTACCAGCTATGGCAAGTTTATCTGCTTTTTCTTTTTTTTTCAACCATGAATATATATTCCGCACATTATTTAAATAGCTCCAATTAGAAAAGCATATATTTGAAAACTAGTCAACTTTATTCTCCTGTTTCTACCTCTGTCATTTGGTATTCTGCATCTACTCAATTTTTTACAGTTGGTCTGGGATGAAAGTAACGATCATTGATTTTTCTGAGTCAGTTTCTTGACAGTACTGACCATATTATCAGATTTTTCTCTTACGCTGGACAAATGTTTGACATGGCTTACTCTCCAAACAACCCTAGTGATGTCTCCAAACTACAGTTCCTTAAACTTTTCCAGTAAAATATTTTTTTTCCATGAAATTGAATTTCCACACCAAATGTAATAGTTTTTCAATTGAAAAGTCTGGTGACTGTTGAGTATACCTCAAGAGCAACTTGATCATTTAACAACACTGAAAAAGAAACTGGGGCATTGGAGCACTTGTCTTAGGTGCAGCAATGAATTGGACATTGGTTTAAGGTTTGCAGAGCCTTTCTGAGGTTTAAGCTTCTTCAATCCACTTCTGTGTTCCTGCTTTAGTTCCACTGTGAGGCTGACTAGACGGATATCAGCAATCCCAGCACCATGCTGTGCACATGCTCTGCCTACAGATCTCACTACATCATGCACAGAAGTTGTGCCTGACATCCCACTAGCACATAATCTACGCCTTTGTTATTTGTCCAGGATGAGAGTCCTTTACATTGTGTATAAAGTCCCAGCAATCTAATATGTACAAGTATATTTTATAGTTTTTTTTCCCCTTAGCCACTGTCAGCAAGTCATTCCTTCTGAATATGAGTATGCAAAGTCACAGCATCAGTTAATGTGTCAGCAGTGCATGCAAAAGCATTGGAGAACCATCAATCCTCTACCTGCATTCTGCAAAGTAAATATAGTGCATGATTTATTATGTCTGATTCCCAATTCTTTCTCCCTCACTTCAGAGCCACTGTGCCTGACTCTGCATGTCTAGCTTAATTCTAAATTTCTAACAGTCATGCTTCATTCTAAAGGTTGATATGAGAATTTCTGTATATAGGGCAAAAACGTGAGATACGGGACTGTATGGTAAATCTACATTTTATCACAATCTTAAGACTTGCTATTACCAGTTGCAGTAGCTTCTAAAAGGAGGCAAAATACAAACCCTGCAATCTCTTCAACTTAGACAATAAAAATAAAAATAAAAATAAAAATAAAAACAAAAACAAAAACAAACAAAAATTAAAATTAAAATTAAAATTAAAATTAAAATTAAAAAAAGTCTTAAACAGTTGTTTGTTTCTTCTTTTGTTGGTCAGACCTTTACATGTGACCACATACCAAGAATACTTTAATAATACTGTAGCATAATTCATGTTGACTTAGGAAATTTCTTTCCTTATCAGCCCTTCACAAAGCAAATATATTTACTGTAGTTATGAAACATCAATTCACTACTAAATTTGTAAGTATTTAGTCTTTGCTGGCTGCTTCTAAGCAACAAAGAGCAACATATCAGATGAATGTGGGACTATACTAAGTAATAATTTCTCAATTTTTTTTTTTTTAATACTTGCATTTTAGAAGTAGAATGTATAGAGCTGGACCTTTGCATTTCAGTCTAAATTGTATAATGGTGAAAATACCTGATATTTTCAAAGTATCAGTATTTTTCTGTTTTCTCCTGACTCTACCTGGGCGTAATACCTGACAAGTGATTAAATGCAAATAAAACACTGTTTTATAAAGAATGCATTTTACTGTGTGCTCTTTTATCTTTTTGATGGATAACAAGCTAATGCAATTGTATAATTCAAAGATTTCTTGCTAGTGCAATTAAAGCACCAGTTACTCAACAGACTTTTTCACTGGAATGATGTTATTCAATAGGCATTTTGGGGGCTTGGGGTTTTTTTTAAAAACTAATATTCACAGAGATTGCACATTTTCTTCCTAGAAAAACCCACCAAAATATCATCATTTCGTAATAAAAGCAAGGAGCACTTGTTGCTTGTTTGTGACAAGGATCCTGCTACCATTTATCTTTGATGTGTCTGATTTTGATTCTGCTGGGTACTGATGACATAAACCAAGCACAGATTCTCTCACAACAGAAAGATTGGTGAGAAATACTCTCCAAGTCACTTAGGATGGTATTCATCTCACTTAACTTCAGACATCTACATCCAAGTTAATCACTGTATACTCCCTTTATAGTCAGTGAAGAGAAATAAGCAGTTTTAGGACACAATTCATCTGCCCTTTTCCAGATACCTGCTTTAGAATAAAATTAATCACCCTTTCAGGCAGTCTTTTCAGCATTGACTATACAAGTAGTCCACACTGACTAGATCAGATATAAATGGCTCACTTGTAGACATTTATGTTTGATGAGGTAAATCTTGCCATCATGGAGGACTGTGGTACACAAACTTAGGAAAACTGAGGTAAAATATGTCTGTACATCTGTGGTAATAGTAAATTTTGCTTTATTTCTCAGTCTTTCTCAGTCTGCTCTTCAGGAAATTGAAGTTCTGACTCAATGTGATTATCTGTAATAGGTTATTGTGATGGCTACATACACACAGTAATGTCATATATGCATTTTAATTCTGCTACACATAGGGTTATAAGTGCAATTTCTCCCGTAGAAACCCCAGATGAATCAAGAAGTGTTTTGCTAACAATGCTTCACCTCATCAGAAATGACTGCCTGGCCAACACTGGCAGGTGCTGGGATGCTCTGTCTGGCCATTCTGGTAGAGAAACTGAGATGGGAGTGTATTCAGTTCAGTGGGTACCTGAGGATTGTTATGTTTCCCCTGCTTGTCAGTTCTCTGCTGACCAGGTGCTGGGAAACTGCTAGAACTTCGAGGCAACAGTGTGCTGATAAGGCTATAAAAGCAAACCAAAGCTAATAGGTTGCTCCTCTTGTTTTGAAATATGATCACATGCATCCATGACTCTGATTTTGCATAAAAAGGTGAAGGAGTTGTGTTTCTTAATTAAGTGGAGGGGGAAAAAATATTTAGACAATATCATTTGCATGAACAACATTCTGTACATAACCATTTCAGTTGAAGTCCATTAATTATTGGTTGAATGAGTCATAGAATGTTGTCACCCTTTACATGAAAACAATGAATTTAATGTTGTCCAATAAAAAGTTTGGTCATACACCATGCAACCTTGGGACTTAAATGAGAAAAGTGAAGAGAGAAAGTGACTTCTAAATTGTAAGGTGCATGTACTTTTCATGGCAAAGGTTCTGTTCAAGTGCCCTACATGCCACTGAACCTGTATAATACATAAGCAACAAATTCTGGCAAAAAACTCAAATCCTGGATGAGTTGAATAGATTCCTTCTGAAGGTATCTGCATGTGCTGCTATATGTAGTAAGATGTACCATGGTACCCTCTACCATTCTGTTGTCTGTCCAGACCAGGTAGCAATGGAATATAACACAACTTCTATTTTTTGGTATGAATTTGTTTTTTTTCCCTCCTTGGAACCTGTGTATGACTGAATGTACAGTTTGGAAGGAAAATAAGCATATGCCTACAGCACTCACAGATATAGCTTATTCTTTTCCTACATTATAGAGTCCACAGATTCCAGTTGCATGAAATAAATGTTCCATTAAATGAGATTAATCCAAATTTTGTAGGTTGCAACTGTAGTTAGAAGAGGTACCTCTGGTTCTAGCCCCTCTGATGGGGGCTAGAAACCCATCTTTTCTCTTTGTAAGAAAGAAACACTAAGTCTTGAACCCAGAAACATGCATCAGGAAAGTTCCACAGGTTCACAGTATCATTCAGAGTGTGGCAGGTACCAGCAATGGTCAGATCATAGGAAGAGGTGCTATCTCATTGCCTCTTAGACACTGACATATTTTGATCAGGAAGAATTTTGCTGTGAACCCATTTTTCTGTTACCAACACTTTGCCCTCACAGAGTTTTTGTAAATTTTTTCCTTCATCCTTCTGGACATAAAAATGTCCATCTTATAAAAATGTGGCACCTGGGCAGTAATATGCATGGGAGCATTCCAGCTTTGGAGGGAAGGCATGAAGTTTTCCATTATGTTGAGATTGGGAGAATCACAAATAAGACAGAAAATTTGATTTAGGATTTTTTGTGTATGTGTGTGGGTTTTTGCTTGTTTGTTTGTTTTGTTGGGTTTTTGTTTGTTTGTTTGGTTGGTTGGTTGGTTGGTTGGTTTTGGGTTTTTTTGGTTTTGTTGTTTTTTTGTTTGGTTGGTTGGTTGATTTGGTTTGGTTTGGTTTTGGTTTTTTTGGGGATTTTGGGTGGGGTTTTTTTGTTTTGTTTTTTTGGTTTGCTTTGGATTTTTTTGATTAGAGAGTCAGAAAGAGTTAGAGTCATTACGAAGTCTATTACATACACAATCCATTTTTTTCATAGAAGGATTTAATGGTAGGCTGAAAAATCTTCACACAATGGTGTTCTAAGGCTGTGTAATTACAGAGTTACCCAAGAGGCCAAAATAATTCCACTTTACCCCCAAAAAGGCATAAAAATAATTTTCTGAAAAAACAAAAAACATCTAATTGTTAAAGCCTCAGAGACCTAAGTGAATTCATAGGTAAATCTATTTTATCCAGCATCATGAAAATAAATATTACTTATATTATTATGTTTTCATTAAGGCACACAATTAAGTTAGGCACAGAAATGAGCCAGATTCTTGATCTCACTCTTTGTGCTGCTTTAGTATCATAAATGGGCTATAAAGTCAATTTAACAAAGCAGATGAAGATTCTCTTGAGGAGAGGGAATATGAAATGGAAATATGCCATTTCTTTTGCAATACTGATTGGATTATAGTAGCATGGTTCAGAATGCTGCTGTGTTACAGTGAGCATAATAGTCCTTTGGAATTATACTCACAAAATTAGGTCTGGAATCAGCCCCAGGACTGCTATACAATAATGGGTCCTTTATGTCTTACCACCTGTGTCCAGTATATATGGGCGCAGCTGAGAAGCTGAACCAATGTATTTAACTATTATTTACATCACAACATAATAAAAAAACCAACAGTCACCATGATACAATAATCAGACATTCCTTGGTTATGTCTGAGCTGTGTGTAGACATCCAGTTTGGCTGCACACTTCCCAGTAACACACAGATAAAATACTCATTTGAGAAATACACGTTTTTTTACATTGGCAGGTTGTTTTGCTCACTGCTTTTATTCCTTCACCAAGGTAGTCTTTACTGGTCTGAGTTACTGTGAAGAATAATTTATTCTGCATCTGACTCAATCAGGCTTTTGATCTTTGTCTGAGTGCAAGTATACAAGATGTGGGCAATTACAACGTTTCGTAGAAATTTGCTTTTGGGGAAAGAAATGCAGATTGTAACTGTTTCTAATGTTTTCAGCAGCTTATGTGACAAGCCCCTCAGGAAACGCTGTTTTGGATACTAACTCTCTTGTTACCATATTAATTGCCTTTGTCATGACAGTTTTGGCATCTGAAAATGGCTGGGAACATGCTGAGCTCCTCAAGAGACCAATCAAGGGCAGGGGAAATTGGTTTATTGGTTCCCAAAGCAGCCTGCGCTAAAGGTGCTGCTATTCAAGCATAGTTTTGAGTCTCCTAGCTTGAATGAGGAGCCAAAGACACTTCAGGCTAAGGAAAACAGAGCTTTCATTTAGAACGGTGAAGAGGAAACTGAGTTTATTTCTCTGCCAGCATGACTTCTGCAGTTAGCTTTTGTGTGCAAATCTGCGTGCCACAGTACAGAGGGTGGGGCCAGGAATCAAGGTTGCTAGAAAACAGTGAGGTCAGAGGCTTCTCAGAGCAGAATCCTAAACATATTTGGTTTTAAATGAACTTAAACTAAGTTTGCTGAAGCACAAGCATTAAATCAAGATTTTCCCTGTGATCAAAGAATATGTTGTTACAGGGACAGGCTGCAAACTGGAGCAAAGGGATGAAGGGATAAATATCAGGGGATAAATAATTATGAATTTTATTTTAAATTATGCTGGATTTCTAATATATTAGGGAAGAACTAAGAGTTGCTAATTTCTGGTTAATTTTTCTTTCTTGGAGAAGAGTGGCAAGCAGCTGTTA
>PYHW01010631.1:1279807-1303867 GCA_013186435.1 Turdus rufiventris | reverse complement strand
GAAAGAAAGAAAGAAAGAAAGAAAGAAAGAAAGAAAGAAAAAGAAAATAAGGAGAGAAAGATCACATGAACATTAAAAAAACAAAGGAACTGCCACAAGAAAGGGGGTAAAAGCCCATGATTCCATTAGTTACTGCAGTTTATGCCTAGAGAACTCAGATTCAGTAAAAAATTTGTGATGCAGCAGAATTATGTCTATAATGTCAAATAAGGGGAAAGAATCATTTTCAGCACGTACAGAAAATACAGGAAAAGTGCGTAGCTTTCCCCTATTAACTTTCCCATGTCTCCAACAGAAGACATATTTTGCTGAGACATGCAAAATAATTTTTTGACACTCAATGTTACTAGTGAAATGTTCATGTTGTAGGACCAGAATAGTGAGCTTATTACAGACAGTTTCAGTGAAGAAAAACAATAAATAAAAAAGGGTCCAAAATAGGAGCAGAGGAAGACAACCTTGATTATTAGTTGGGTGTAGTCAGAAAGAAGGGGAAGAAACAGAAATAAGGTGTCTTGTTTCATTTTTCTATTTGTTTATTTCTTCCTGTTACATAATTGCAAGTAATTCCTGGTCCTTAGGCATAGCTGTTGGCTTCCAGTTTTCTTTTTTTTTTTTTTTTTTAACTGTTTCAATTTTTGTCCTATTTCAATACTACAGGTTGGGAAAAGGACATTGAGAAGGCCATGTCTCTGTCCCCTTGCATTGCACCAGCCACCACAGCAGGCACTGCTGTGAGAATCTATATCCCACATAACAGTAGCTTGCTTATCTCCCCATGAAGCACTCACTCATGCTATAGCTCGTGCATCATTACATATGCACACCAGAGGTCACAGAATGCATCTTTTATGCCTTGAAGCCCTTAACAGAAACTATAAGTGCTCCCATAATGTGAACTAGTGTTAGAATAGCACAGAACTCTGCAGAAACATGATAGGGAGCACTTTGCCTCTGGTAAGATAATGCAATATTTTAGTAAGTAACAAAATGGCAACTTTTACAGTAGAACTTAGCCCTATCAAGAAAACAAAAGGAATTAAGCAAGGACTTATGCAAGACACTTCCTCTTCCCTTCTTCCCTTTATTTAAATGATGTACTTTTTCAGCAAAACAGAAGCTGTGAGTCAGGGAGAGGCATCAGGATCAGTAGGATATAAATGAGAGCACCAGGACATCATGACAGGTTTTGAATGGCATTACATCTATTATTCATTACTTACTCACATTCAAGTATATAGTTAAGCAAAGAGATTTGACAGGCAAGACATGTACACAAATTGCCCATCAGATGATATTATCTACTACTGAAGGAACACTTTCAAAGGCCCAAAATATGATAGAGAACATAATATCCCCTGCATGTGAAGCACATAATTGTCCAAAATGCATGCTCTGAACTTTACAGTCCTTTTTATCTGAAAATTTCAAGAAATCATGAGAACTCACAGAATATTATATGATTTTCTATAACAGAAAATACTTCTTCAGAAAGTATCCCAGCAGTGGAGAAACTTGCCTGGGGGTAATGTCCAAGGATTTGTCAGGAGAACACTTAGGGTACAAACCTAGTTCTAACTACTCATAGAATGCAATGTTACCAAGATACCAGTGTTTCTGCAGGTTTTTTGTTCAAAGGGATCTCAAATTGCATCTTTCCTAGGCAGTTCAACTGATAAATTTCATTGCATTTTCTATCACTACAAGCAGAACACATTTTCCTTCTTTTTCCAGCTAAAAAGTAAATTAACAAGATATTTTGCCTTGAACAGACATCCTGGGATAAATATAAAATATCTGAAGTCCTTGTTGTTTGCTACAGCACACAAGAAAATAGTTTCTTACAGCTATAGAGAGACTATTAGGAGAAACATTTCTTTGTCATTATGACTCGGCTTCTACTCCAGCTCAGTAAATATATAGTTTGCTTCTTCCTCTACCAAACTAGATTAAAAACAGCTTCCAAATTTTTCACCTGTATTTCTTTTTTGTCTGTCAGAGAGATCATTGCTCAGATGGGACTAAGTCCTTTTCCTCTCTAGTTTCATTGCTACACAACCTATGGGAATTTGTACATAATATATAACAATGGTAATAAGTACAGAGAAAAATATGTTTATTTGTCTTCCCTATTGGGCCTGACTCAACTACCTCCCTGCATTATTTAGGTTCACAGAACAATAATATCAAGCACAGGACAACAATCTGTCTAGTACTCAACATTTTCATGGACTCCCCGTTAGTGGTCTTCTGATTTATGCACATTTATCTTACATATTTCTATAACACAAATAATAATTTTTTGAGAAAAGCAACAGTTATCAGAATCATCATCATCTTTTGATTCATCTTTTATAGTTATTTAAACTATTTCCCTGTTACCATGAGGAAAAGAGGAGATATATTCTTTGATAAATTTAACCAGGAGAAATTGCTCGATATTTAGTAGTCCAGTACATGCTACACCTTCTATGACAGAGCTGAATGCATGGATCCACACCCATATTTCAGAAGGAAGGCTGACCAGTCTATGAAAGAATTTATGCTGTGTCTAGGGAGAAAGATGTACTTAAGAAGTAAAGAAATTAGCTTATTCATGTGAGACACTGCCTAGTGCTCACCAGAGAACCATGCATTCAAGCCGTACTAACAGAACATGCACAAGGATTTGTTGGGTAAAATGAGTTTATTCCAGCAATTGGTAAGGGCAAGAGAAACACTTCTATTTTACCACTTTTCAATTTCTCTTTAGGTCAAATCTTGCACCAGGGACAATAACTCTATAATAAATATTCTAAGGGAACAACAAGAATATTTTGACCTTAAATAATTTTGCAAAGTTGGGAAATATCAGATATTCAATGTTATATAATTAGGCCAAACACAAGAAATTTAAAAGCAGATTACAAACAAAAGAAGGGGTTCAAGCTGGAATAAGTATTTTTCACATAAAATCCATTTTTTAATACCATTCATAAACTTCTATACGCTGATTTCAGCAACTACATTAAAAACATCGGACAAAAATATTTAGAAATAATTAACCACTATTTTGCATTTTCGTATACTTAGAAATGTTTTAGAATACCAGATAAATGAAAAAAAATACTATTTTGAAAATCACTGGTCTGCATTTTTCCACAGGATGTGGATTTTAGGAGTCCTGTACTGGGCTGGACTTGATGAACATGATATTCACTTTTAATTCATTATATTCTATAATTCTTTGATTCTGTGATTCAAGTTAAGTTGCTATCACTGGCTCTGCTAGCTCAAATACTGCTATATATACTCATTTATATTTTCATGTTTCTAAATTAATTTTGCTACTATTAAATCTTTGCATGGGTTTAGTTCTTTATTGCTTACTAATCTTTTACATAGTCTTGAATATTAAGCTGAGCAAAAAGTATTAAAAAACACTGAAAAAAATCATTTTACACAACCCATCAATTCCACATTGTTACCATGATTTAGAGAATTGTTAGGATAGAGAGTTTCTTCAGAGCTGAAACTTTTGTTTAAAAATATCATACAAGAAGATGAGGCTGTTTTGTTAATGGTCTGTGCTTTCAAGCATTTGTTAATGTAATATTGACTTGATATAGCTTAAAATAGCTGACAAGAGTTAGTCTTAAGAAAATTCATTCTGAAGGTGGACCCTCTCCTACTCACACAATTTTCCAGATATCCTTATAAGAGAGAAATTTGATTTTTCACAGCAAACCAAGACATTCTCCAAATACTGCTGTAATATGAATATATAAAATTAAATCTATTTACATCACCAGGGACTTAACACCCTCCATTTAAATACTGTCAGTCACACATGAATCAAGATTTATTTCACAGAAACTCATGTTCTGAAGTCTTCATATATCGGCCTAGGAAATGCAAAGAAAGGACCCACTGCACCTAACGTTGCCTTTTTTGAAGCTGAGTGAACAGCACCATATGTAGTCAGTGAAGGAAATAAGTAGGCACTCCCAGAGGAAATTTCATGCTATCCTGAAATAGCTGTCCAAAACTTGTAGGATGAATCACTGTCTCTCTCTCACTATTTCTCAGCTGTAGACTATAGCCTTAATGACTACCTTAGTCTTGATGCCTAACTTCTAGACAAGGAAAATTAGATGAGACACTGCCTTCACCGTGAAGTGGAAGAATATTTTTCTAGGGGTTTCATAGAGAAATTGAGAGTCAAAGAGAGAGTGAGCAGTCTGTAAATGAAAATATTTTAGAAATGTAGTGTTTTTACGCACCAAGACTAGTCAAAAGTAGAAAGCCAGTGTTATCTGGAGCATATAACTAAAACAGGAAGGATTTGTGGCATTTGCTAGATTTTACAAGTGTTAGTGGAAGTGCCTCAAGAAATTTCTCATGCGTTGTATAACCTACCACAGAATACAGTATGAATAATACTTGGCAAAATCTGCCACGGATTTTCATTAGCACCAGCTCAGAGCATATCTGAAACACTACATTTATATTTAGAAAGCATACGTAAAAATTGTACCCAACCCTCCCTCTTGTCCTAAAATCACATGCAGTGTAAGATTTTAAATGTCTATAAAAAGGGTAAATCAGGCACTACTTATGCACTGCTTTCCAATTAGACTGGAGGAGGTTAGAAACATTAAAAGGCATTGTAGAAGCAGCTTCAGATATGTCATCCATTCTGTGTGTCTGCTGAAGAAAACAATGTGCTGTATCCAAGAGCACTTTGTCCCAAAATGACTAATGCTGCTGCTGCAGTGTATTTGGAGGAGAGCATGTTAGGCATAAAGAATCAGGATCCTCAGCAAGAAGCACAGCAGAAATCAGAGAAGTATATTCTAACCATAGGGAAGAGACAGGGGAGATTAATAGGATAAAAGATGTGAATTCTTCACTTATGACTAAGGAAAAGAGATAGGCACATAACAGGTGTGCACTCTGCTAGTGATTTTTTTCATAAAAAAATAAAATAGGGATTGTGGTGCTGAACTATCCTCTCTTCCAATACAAAAAATATGGCATGAAAATCCCAGCAATTAAGGTAAATATTTCTAAGTTCTGAAGTTCATTTTTTCTGTGTTCCACTGTCTGTTTGATTTGCTGTATTTTACCTGGAATTGCAACACAGCAGTAGCAGCAGCAGTAGTTAACTCAAAGGAAAAGGTTTCACAGAAGTAGACAACCACAGATTAGAGAAATAAGGGTTGGCACAGACCTCTGGAGGTCATCTAATCCAACACCCCCTTCATAGCAGGACTGTTGCTGTTAAAGCCAAGTAGGTCAGTGTTTGACTAGACTGGCTGAGTTGCATAACCACAAGGATGGTGATAGCAGAGTTTCTATCTTTCCTTGTGTTCCCCAAACCTTCCTAGGGGTGATGCTTTTCCAAATTTTCTGTCTGACCCTCCCAAGCCATGACTCATGTCAGTTGTCTTACCATCATCAAAATCCACCCCACAACTTCTTTCCATTTATCCAGCATGAACTATCTTTTACAAGGGCTCCATGTAATCACTTAGTGTTCCATCTGCACTAGAACTCAGCACTCCTGTCATTTGTGCAGCTGCCATTGTCTAAAATAGAGACATCAGACTACTCCTGAATTATTTAGGAGATACAACAACAGAAAATTAATTTTCACAGTTCACAGCTGTTAACTCATGAGAAACAGATTTTATGACCTAATCAGGTTTGCAGGATAGATACCATGACTGCATACAGCAGACAAACTTCTAGACTTCCTCATGACACCTTATAGGCAAGAGTGTAAACAAAATTCTTCTGTTGTGCCTTTTAAATATACTGCTGGCTCCCTTCATCACAAGCATGTCTTTGCCCTGTGGGCTTTTGTTTTATTGCTCATTTGTTTCCTTCTCAGTCTCCTCATTTGTTTTTCTGGCTGTAGATCTTATCCTACTCATTTGTCTAAGCAAAATTGTCCTTGACTGTTTCTCATTCCTCACCCCCCACCTACTCCAGTAAATTCCATTTACCATTGCTCTATCCCTTTGGTCACTTTGCACCGTGGCATCTGTGCAATATTGCAGCATTCATTAATAACTTCCCTGACTATTTTCGCAATGGAAGAAGATGTTTAAAGAGTCTTTGAAGAGCAGTTTAGAAAAACACCTGTCTGCATTTTGATAAAATAATGAACAGATTTTCCGTGACTCGGGTAATAAACAATAGTTAATAAAAATTAAATGGAAGCAAGTGTCAGCAGTCACAAGATGCTCTGAAATGTGTTTGTTATATTTTAGTGAATTCTAGTATGTCTTTTATTAGTGATGTTCAGTGTGTTTGCTAACCTGATGACATAACAGTCCATGCAGTTATCACCACTGCACCTTGAATACGTTAAGTGCTAATTGTAATACCTAAATCAGAGTCATAGCCCTGTTCAGCTAAAGTAAACCTTTTGGGGGTAAAAATGTCAGAGATATTGTATTATATTCTTTCCCTTTTGTCAAATATATTTTTCTTCTCCAAGATTTGTTGCACACTGTCCAGAAATGAAATGAGCACACACATGATCTCCTGAGAAATCTGTTAAATCAGATTTTCATAGCAGATCCACTAACTCATATGTAAGTTTAATGCCCAGTCCTGAAAATAAATTCAGTAAAAACTTGTGTGTCAGGAATTAGTGAATTTGAATGTTCTCGAATAAATGCATCACAGAAATCTACAGTTAGACTACCATAGGCAAAGACGTGGCCGTGCAACTGATGAAAGCTACACTTGGAAACCTCCTGATTTTTTGTCACACTTGAACTCATGCATGAAGGAGTATGACATTCTGACTGCGTAACACAGCTGGTTTTCAGCTTCATTTCAGATATTTACTCATATTTCTTTTGTTTTCCCCTTCCTTTCTCCATTCCACCTCTACACTTGGAGTTTCATAAATGGAGGCAAATGGATGCATTGCCATTAATTCCCTGATTTTGGCACTTAGAGGACCAGAAAAAGTAGACATATAGCAGTAGAAATTTGTCTAGATCGGTGCTTTTGAGTCACCCTAGCTGGAGTGACAAGCTTCCTCTTCTCTCAGTGTGGAGTTTTTATATATCCATAACAGACTGACATCTGACCATCACAGAAGTCCTATCATCTCAGATAATGAATTCAATAATTCAGAAAACAAATAACAGAAAACTGTCTTGATTAAAGGCTATAATCTGCCTATTTTTTCTTAAGTTTTGTTGTTCCCATCTGGGGAAGACCCTTATTACTTTGAAACTTGTGTTCTTTTCTCTGACTATTTTCTTTCTGTGAAATGCTGAGTAACAATATGCCCTGCACTCTCCTTGTCTCTTCTTCTCAAGAGCCTTTTGAGCTCTTGTAGTGTTGATCTAAACCAATATAATGGGTTATGTTATCCACTTACTTATTGTTGATCCTGGACAGGTAGGATTCAGGTCTTACTTTTAAGTTTCCATCATAAAGTGAAACAGATAGCTTTCAGATGTCTTTTACTTGTTGTCTGATTTACTTCCATGGAATGGCCACGAAGTGTCTCTTTCCTAAATGAAGTCAAGACAAACAGGAGCTGACAGCTTCCTTGCTCACAATTTCTGTGCAGAACTTTCTGACATGGCCAAGATTCCTCTCTGAGGAAAATGCTGTCTGCTGCTTTACCTATGTATTTCTTTCTCAGCCACAGACCGATCCAATCAGTACCTGCATCTACGAATCCTCAGGGAAAGATTTTGGATTGTAAGACCCTTCTTTGCACTGGGTCATGTTTACACGGTTCCAACTATATTACTCCAAAAAGAAATGCAAGTACTGCTTGCATTTGGAGCTTGTCTATGTGTAGAAATACAGAGAAACAATTACTCAGTAATAACTCAGAAATGCATGACTAGCATATAAATGCTTTCTTATTTCAGACCTGTGGAAGTATTACACAATTAATTTAAAAAAAGATGCTCTTTAAAGCCTGTTCCCAGTAAGCTGTTGTAGAATGACTATTCTAGTATACATCAATATTTTCTGGTGGTTTCTGGATTATGCACGTAGAGGTGGAAACATCCCAACATCATTTCACACACTAGTAGTCTTATTTTTGCCTAAAACTATTGAAAAAAGGCAAAATACCATCAATAAGTGATCCACATTTTAGAAGACAATGATCTTTTCTGATTTGCACAAAAAGACCTGGGGCTATTGTTGACACCTGCTTAGACAAGAGCCAAAAGCTGTGCTTATGAAGCAAAGAAGACATCCTGGGCTGCATTTAGAGGAACATTGCCAGCAGGGTGAAGTAGGTGATCTTTTCTCTCTCCTCAGCACTGGTGAGGCCACACATGGGGTTCTGTGTCCAGTTCTGCACTTTTCACTGAGAGAGACACACAAACATACCAGAAAGAGTCCAGTAAATGGCCACAAATATCATTAAAGGACTGGAGCCACCACCCTGTGAGAAAAGGCTGAGAAAGCTGGGATTGTTCGGCTTGGTGAAGAGAAGCTTGGGGTGGCCTTTCTAATGTATATAAAAATGTGAGGGAAGGGTACAAAGACAGAGACAGGCTCCTTTCAGTGGTGCTCAGTAACAGGATCAGGGGCAATGGCTACAGACTGAATTATGGGAGGAACCATATGAACATCAGGAAACACCTTCTTTTTCCTTCCTTGGAGATATTAAAAAATGGTCTCAACATACTCTCAAGCAACCTGCTCCAGGTAGCCCTGCTTGAAAAGAGATGTCGGACCAAATGACCACCAGAGATCCCTTTTGACTCCAACCATTCTCTCATTCTGTGATTCTGTTCATTAAAGTGGCATATGATGATGCACCAATCTGAAAATAACAAAGCCTTTGCAAATTTGACTATTTGGCTTTCAAATTTTTTTTATTTTAATAATAAAAGCATGAGATATATATATATACATGTACATTGTATTCCTCTATGTGTCACTGTATCTTCATTAATATACAGAACTCTATATGAGAAATAACAAAAAACCCCCAGCCATTACTTAAAAGATATGCTAAAGTATTTTATATGTGACAAATATCCTACAAACCATAAAAATCTCCATACATCTGCTGGCTGAAAAAAATCAAAATACAGTTCAAAACAGAACAATCATCATTTAAACAGAAACATTTCAGTGTACATCAGTGGCCTTAATTCAAAAATACTCATCAAAATATTTTTCATTTCAGATAAACTAACACAGGAAGCAGCAGCTAAGTGAGAAAAATATCAGTAGTAGGAAACAGTAACATCTGATTAAATGATTACTGGGTTGAGTTTTTTTTTAATATTCTGATGAAGAGATAGGAGAAAATATATTTTAATTTGTTTTGTTGGTTTTTTTTTCTAAGACAAGCAACGATTGTAGAGGAAAGTGTTTTTACATTGCATTTAAACTGTGAAAGGACTTACCTTCTGTGAGTGTTGTCTTTCTTTCTTTCTTTCTTTCTTTCTTTCTTTCTTTCTTTCTTTCTTTTTCTTTCTTTCTTTCTTTCTTTCTTTCTTTCTTTCTTTCTTTCTTTNTTTCTTTCTTTCTTTCTTTCTTTCTTTCTTTCTTTCTTTCTTTCTTTCTTTCTTTCTTTCTTTCTTTCTTTCTATATGTACAAACCCTTAACATGCTTACCACAATAAAATTATAGTCACGATATAGAACTTCAATAATAGCATTAAAGAATTAAAATGGTGATAATTTATGCTTTGAGCAAAGGCAGAGTACCTTGCTGTTAAAAAAATATGATTTGTACATGGTGGAAAGTCAATGGGCGATTCACCATTATGGTGAGGCCTCAGTTACACCCTAGCAACTATTGTAAAGCCAAACTGTAGTAGTTTCTAGTCAGTCTTCTTTTTTATAGACAGGTAGATAAAAAATGAAACCAACCATTAAAAATAAACAAAGTAATCTGTTGTGTGACTATAATATATTTCAATCCAAGAACAAGGGCTTTGTTTAATAGAGAAGTTTGTTCTTTTTTTTTCTTTTTGTCCTGAAATGCTACTTCTAGAAATAAAGCCATGTGTAAAAATTATTCTGTCAGCAAGAAAGAAGAAAAACATATCTCAAAACTGTAATTACTGAAAATGAGCTAAAGCCACTTTATAGGTTGAAAGTTAACTTTCTTTCACTCTTTTTTCTTTTAATATCCCTGACTCAGAGCAACTTAACCAAGATCAGCTCAGAGGAACTAAGTGTTCCCTAAGAACCTTCAGGTTTACCTGATACAACCACTTTCCAAATTCTGTAGCACAAATCTAAAACAATTTAGTCAGCACAGGATAAATGTTTTTGGTGATAAACCTTCATTAGGAAATATCTAGAGAGAATTAAATTAACTCTCTTCAATTGTGTCTATGGATTTAATGAACACCTATTGACTGAAGGCTGAGCTTCCCCCTCCCCATTTCAATGAATATTTTCTCTCATTCAGATCTTCATTGTAAATGTTGATGAAACATTCCCTGGGGGCCTCAGTTCCTCCTACATATATTTGGGTACTTTTTTTTGCAGACATGTTGTTTAAGAAAGTGACAGTCTAAACTTTCTTTACAGTCATGCTTGGAGACAAATGTCTCCAAAGAGATTTCCAGTCTACATCAACAATTGGAAGTGCCTCCCCACTTCCTATATAGAGAATTTGAATCAGCTGCAATCCTATTTGGATGTCTTATGTAAGATCTTTAAACTAGGTTGAATGTATTCAAACCGAAGATCCTGAAGTCTCCTTCTCACAAATTTTTCCTTAAGCATTTACCTAATGTTTACATTTTTCTTTATTATTTTCTTGCCTAAAGAAAACTGAAGCTCTGATCATATGGTCACTCATTAAGTCTCTCACAGCCACAGACATTACTATACGCCCAGCTCTGCACATTGATAGAGTTTTCTTAAGCAATATTAACGGTGAATAAATACTAATCTGGCCAACAGTCTCAGCCAGTTAAGTAGCAATACATGGTAAAGTTTTAAAGTATTATAGGATTAATTATCTTAGACTGAAACCTAGACACCAATAGCTTTATTATAATACCAGCCTGCATTACAGACTGACTACAGAGAGTAGTAGCAGTAAGGAAAACTTATGAAGTACTGTGAATTTATAATTAGTAGGTATTGAGAAACACAAGACAGGGTACATATAATACTGCAGTGTAGAGCATTACTTTGAAATTATGGGTAGTTTTAGAAAGAAAATATTTTAAGAAAAATTACAATCATCGTGTGCATTGGACTAATAACAATATTAAAATTACTAACAAATATTTTCTTTTGTTTGAATATCCTGCATTAAACCATTACTTACTAAAAATAAGCTATAGAAAAAAACCAGACAAATCAAAAAATAAAACCACTGAGTTTTTGAGAACTACATCTTAGGAGTTCTATGTGGAATTAACTTCTGTTTGTTGGGGTTTATGCTGCCTATCACCATAGTGTTTGATTTCGGTCAATGTAAATGAACAGCAATAAAAAAAAATTACAATGAACTTCAAAGATTAAAAAGGAGGAAAAAATGAACAATTTTTTGCCTAGTTTCTTTGGTAGATTTTTTTTAGGGCAACAGTTTGTCACAAACCTTTTATTCATAACTGGGTATTTCAACGTCAATAATACAAACATAATTTTTCTATCCATGGTGTCCTGCAATGTGCTGTACAGATTTTTAAAGATGAAAATAAACTGATTTCATAAAAGAAAAAGTCTAATTGCATAAAATGATGCTGGAGAAAAAGAATAGAACAAGATGTACTTAAATTGAATGCACTGTGTCAGCTACAGAAATTTTACCTGCTATATGAAGTAATCAATAGGTAGATCACTCTAAAGACATTATTCTTCTTTGTTTATGTTTTATTTTCATTTTGAAATTCTGTATTTAAAGAGACTGTATATCTGCATAGTACTGTTTTGAAAATTGTGGACCATCATACAAGCACACAAATTAAAGCTTTGAGGTTACAGAAAAGATCCTCTTGAGCCCTCTTCTGCTGCATTCCAATCAGGCAATTGCATCTGAGTCAGATAGAGCTGAATCCATCTCACCCAAATTTCATAATGTTATGTCAAGATGATCAGCCAGTCTCCTGGTGCAAGAGAGAGAACCAGGCACCTTGAGAAAGAGATTAATCCTCTTTTAAAACAGATGTTCATATTGAGAGTTATATGTAACCCCAAAAATTTATGGAAGAGCTCTAAATTGACACTAGAAGGCACAACTAACTTAATGTACTTAGGTAGGTCATTGTGAGGCAAACCTCACCAAACCGGAAAGATGTTTAGGTAGTCAAAGGTGAGATTCTTAGTTTTCTTTGAGATTTAGGCAATTAAGTTGCCTAAAAACTGCCTGTATGTAACGGAATTCTTAGATACTTTATTGATTTGTCTTGTCATGACCTTTACATTGCCATCTTTCTGAAAAGCAGAATGGAAATAGCAGCACTTGCTCCCCCAAAGGAATATCTATTGTGAAGATAAGTGCATTGTTTATAAGGAGATCAATCTCCATGATAAGGGGGACTGCATATGTATAAGAATATTTTTTTTATGCTTGAAAACTGTATCATACATTCTGAAAACTAGAATAACAACAATAATAATAACTCTTCTACCCCTTTCTTAAAATTCATTTTTGTAGTATAAATATAGGATCACTAATATCATCACAATTTAATTGTATTGCTGCAATAAACAAATGCTAAACATTGCTTTAGTGTATAAATGTAGAACCAAGAGCTTTTGTTATACAGCACATAAACCTATATCATATTAAAAAAAAAAAAAAAGAAGAAGAAAAAAAGGTGGATGGAATGAGTGGTTTTAAAATCCTGAATGTTTTGAGACAGGTACATTAGTGACAATGCCATTATAGCTTTCAGAATGCACCACAAGCCTGCAAAGTTTATAGTTTCACTACATGTTGCAGAGTTTATTATTTCAGGAGTGAATTCTACAGACATAATGAAATTGAATTGAATATACAAGGCTGGATATGTACCTTGAGGGCATTTCAAATATTCACACACTGAGAAACAGTAGAGAAGGACTATAAGGACAAACAAAATATAGTACGTAGAAGTAAGCACCAGAAAACAGAAAAGAACAAGACTGGAGGAGACAAAACTGAAAATAACAGATTTGGGGGGTTACTTCACATCTTCTTTGCAAGTTCTTTCATTGTTTTGGTAAATTTTAAAAGTATACTTTTTTTTTTAACCAGAGAGAGATTATATAAGCAACTATATAAGAGACTATATAATATTTAAAAATCTCAGCAGCCCACAACTATAAATTCCTCTGCTGACCACTCTCTACCCCAGCCTACTTCAGAGCATAAGACTTCCTTAAAAAGAGATTTAGCAAAGTATATAGCTTTGGGGTTCAAATAATTGAATGGAAATACCTAGAAGTTTTACAGCTACCTCCACTGGCTCAGTCTCTCAGTCCCTCTTAGGTAACTATTCCTAGGGTCCCTTTTTGATAGAGCTTGGTGTCAGATGCACCAGAATCTCCCTGGGTATTTTGTCTCTGAATAAAACTGTATACCACCCCCGAAAAATAAATGGCTGTCTTGTACCTTAAAATACCATTTAAAGGTTTTTCCATGCCAAAGGATTATTTCTGTTGTGCCAGGTCATCTTAAGTTTAGAAATTCCTGGAATTATAAACTGGGAATTAAAAAAAGGTTGGGAGGCTGAATTAGGTATCACCTTTTTGCTTATGTGTCTAAAGTCCCACTTGTTCAGGTGAAATGAAACCTCAGTTAACCAAGGCTAGGGCTAAGAAGTTTTCCTAAGAGATAGGAATTGGTCAAAACTAATCTAAAGACTACTGTCATTGGTCAAAATTCCACTCTTTTACCACTACCTGTATCTTAGTCATGGATAAATTTTACCATCAATATGATTCCTAATCACTAACATCTGCTAATCAGTGTTTTCCAGGCCTTGGTGGGTAACAGTGCAATTCAGCTAATCAGGTTGGAGGCTGACTGTCCTTCTCCCTATAAAATGCAACCAGAGGTTTACTGAAGCACTTCAAGAAAACAACTTGCTCTGTTTTTGAGAAAAGCAACATCATCCCAGTAAGGCCTTGCTTGCACTGCAAATCTACAACTTATTAGGAGTAGCTAATAGCTATGTTAAAAACAGGCGAGCCATGATAATCTGGAGAGCCAGTGGCTCTCAGCATACAGTGCCTGAAGCTTGATCATCCTGGTTCTGAGCCAGAAGAGGGATAAGAAGAGTTTCTGTTTTCTCAGGAGTGGCATGTCCTGGGATTTATGGCTGCCTATAAGCTGTATGTTTCCAAAAAGTAATAAAACTGCTTCAGGCTGCATTGCAGAGCTGCTGAATGTGGGTCACATTCTACCTACAAGTAATAATTTGGCCACCCTACAAGTTAAATATTTATTTTGTAAAAGTTGGTTTCTTACCACTTTAGTTTCCAAGGGCTCTTTTGATGGTATTAAAGCCATAAGCAGAACTAAATATCTGCAGAATTATAGCAAGTTTCTCTATAACATTTGAGTTGAATCTTATTCTTCCCTCAATAGATTAAAAGGTCTTTCATCTCTGCAGTTTTAAGTAGTATTTTCCACAGTAGCAGGGGGGACACCACATCTCTGTGAGTCAGTTTGCTGACTGTTTTAATACTATAATTTTGTAATGCTCTCCCCTAAGGCTGTCCAAGGGTAAGGCACAAGCCCTGTTCCAATGCCTGATATTAGTTGGTCAAGACAATGTGTTTATTCTTGACTTTTTCCTTTTTCCACTCAGTTCATTAAAGATAAAGGGAGGCTGTGATGGTAGTGTCAGGGGACTTTGGGCTTTTAAGACAAGACATTTTTTGCAATTTTATTTAGGAGTTTCTTCTAATATTAAGAACTAAGTCCCCTCAAAAAGGAGAGTAATGAAAGATAAAAGACTAACTCACAATTTTTGCTGCCCTAACCACAGAGCCTGTTTCTTGTGGCTGAAAATTCCTAGGATGAGCTTGCCTTTTCAACATGTGTCATGTAGACATATTACACTTGTTTTACAATTGTATTGCTCAAGTTTGGCAATGCATTACTGAAGTTCATTCGATACAGATATGAATAACATCAAGGTATCAAAAGACTTAATTATTTTGTTGCTTTCCTGTGACTATATAATAGATATTGGCGCTTTTTTAAAAATTTTTTTCTATTCACCAAAGAAAAAGAAACCGGAAAACTATTAGCCTATTTATGGACATTTTTCCTGAATAAACTAAGGCTGTAATACTAAGGAAATGCTCATGCAAAGTAATCTGTGTTTAACATGATGAGGCAGAAAGGCATATTATTCTCATTCTTCCCTGGGTCTCAAACAGCATAGCAATTCTTTGGACTGACTGCCTTTTTTCACAGTGTAAAAATTTTGCTGAAGAGGAAAATAGAAAAATACAACATTTTTTTTGCAGATATTTCTAGGGACTGTATAGAAAAGTTAACTCCAGAACTGCATAGGTGCAAAAAGAACAGTGGTGTGTCCTGATGTATGCAACTGGAAGGTAGTTGCAGGCTTGATACCATGCTAATGCAGTCCTATTGCATCAGCTTTGCATTAGTTTTGGCTGCAGTGGAGTGAATTTTCTTCCTAATAGCTAAATTTTGAATTTGTGCTGAATACAGTGTTGATAGCACAGGGATGTTTCCATTACCTCTGAGCAGGGTTTACACAGCACCAAAGACTTTTCTGCCTCTCAGCCCATGCCACCAGTGAGGAAGCTGGGAGTGCACAAGGAGTTGTGAGGGGACATAGGTGGAACAGTTGTCCCAAAAGACCAAAGGAATATTTAATACTGTATATATGGTGTCTTCCTCAGCATATATACTAGGGGTGGGGGGAGATTGGCAGAGTGTCTCCTGTGGCAGCTTTGTCTTAAAGAAATAAATGTAGGAATTACTTTTAAGGCCAGAAGCAGGGATCCAATGTAATCAACCATATCTTTCAGTCACATATGGAGGGATAAGGCATAATCACAACACAAAGGAATATAATTCTGTGAACTGTTCTCTGTATCATCTCAGCTCTTTCCCCATTTCTTATGAGTCCTTGTTAGCAGGACTCCATGGTCCAGAACAATCTGTGTCCTCAAACTGCTTCCTCCTACTTTGATCCTGTCAATAAATATGACTGTGAATGATCACTTAATGGAGATCCTTGTTCAGTTCAGAAAATTTCATCTAAGTCTGTTTGCTCTAGGGGTCTGATTATTTTCTTAGATCTTGTTTCATCCTGCCTCAAGCATCACTGTTTTATCTGCTTTGCAATGAATTTGATTCCTGCTCAGTGAGCCTCTGCAACACCTGAGGATAGCTTTTGGTGTTTTTCATCATGGAGACACACTCCCTGGACTATATTATTATTCAGATCCTCAAGAAGGGCTGTCCTGCTGGTCTCAAGCCTTTGCTTACTTGAAATTATTTTCTAAAGTCAATAGAATGAGAAGCATGGTGCTGAAAGATTTTACAGAAATCCTGCAATAATTACCCAAGTGGATGCTGGCATTGCATCCTTAGAGCATCCTGATTAGTAAATCTACTAAAAGACCATTTGTATAACCAAAGCATTCCATGTAAGGCTTGTATAGCCTATCAAAATAATAGACTTACAGTGCATGCACCTCATCTTATATGACTTGAGAAATTTAAAAAAATCATGATAATGCCAGATACTATCCAAGCAAGATACTATCTAAGGAATTACTCATTAATAATATCACCAGAATTTTACCCTAGAGAATGAAATTTCCCGTGAACTGTAACAGTTTTAGTTGACAGTAAAGCTGCGTAAAAAGGATTTTTTTTTTTGTCCTGGCAGTTGAAAGATGCATAACACCATATCTATAATAATGATTAATTGCTCACTAGTTAAAGAATGTGACACTAAGTGCCCAAAAGAGTTTACTGTGTCATGCTCTGGTTGAAATCGAGTACAGCAGTGGAGACAAGATGATTAGCTCAATCTTGTGCATTTATCTATCTGTTCATCTCTATGTATTACTTAGTTATTTTTGCAACCTGCATATATGTGTTAGACTTGGTTTTGGAATGTTGCCAGCCATGATTTCTATTGATAGACTAATTCAGTGCTGTCTGTGGTCATAATCTGCCCTGGACTGATGAAAGGTTAGACAATTCATTCTTAAATTATTACCTCAGTAAAGGAAAGTTTTTAATTACAGTAATTGTGGTCTCTCTTTAGTCCTGGAGATCTCTTTAAGTCACTTGTTTCACTGATTTAAACTCTGGATTTGAAAGGCCAAGCAGTGGGGGAATAAATAGAAAATCTTAGGCGGTTTCCTAAGGGCTGTGTATTATCATTATTGATCTGTGCTAGAAGAAGTAGCAGCTGGAGGTGGAGTTGCACACAGTGTTCCCTGGCATGCTTTTACTTCAATTACAAAGACACCTCTCCAGTTATCAGTGTTAGTACCTAGCAGAGCTTTGACTTTCATGTTTCTTTTTCAATACAGGTCAAACAATCAATGCAGAAATACTGTTCTTCCTCAAACACTTCAGTTCTGTAGGGCACCACTGTCACTGCAATCATATCCTCTTTAATCTTCCAATCAGCTTTGGATTTGTTCCAGCATCCCCTTTAGTAAATTGATTTTTAAGGGTAAGTGGCTTATATTGTCTACATTTCTTCAGAAACTCTTGCTTTGGAAACTTCAAAAATTTTGAGAGAAGAGAGAAAAACTTCTCTGGATGCTTACTGAAATAGAGCATCATCTAAGATTTATTCTTCTGGTGATAGTAAATTTCTCTTACAGGAATATTCTTATACATATACACACATATACACCTCCTTTCTTTCTAATTAAGTGTACTGTACAACTTTGGTCCTTGCAGGATCTTGTTATCAATTACACAGACTGTTTTAATTCTCATACTACTTTTTCTAGCTACTTGTTTTCATCAGCATCACATCATCATCAACGTTTCATTTCTGCACTTGGCTAGCTGCACTTTGATCCCTTAGTATATTTTATGAGTCTGCTTTCTCTGATGTTTTTCTCGATTCTGTATGAAAGATAACCCCTTTAGAGCACCATTCTTCCTGTAATTTACTATTCTAACATACATCTGGTTTCTATCAGTTTTCGTTTTCCTTTGTAGTTACCTTCCTCCTTTAAAATTCAGCCTCTTTCCTAAACTTAACTTACTTTTTCATTGTAAAACTAAAAGTTTTTACAAGTGGAAATACATGCAGAGGATGACTGGTTATTATTGGAATGAATATCAAATAGTAGATACTAATATTCTCTTTATATTTAATACCCAGCACTTTGACTATTTTCAGAGTACTGTGGAAAGACTGCACCACATGAATCCGTGATATGATTTTTTTAGAGCATGGCCCTTTCATTAATTAATCATCCTGGTCACTTGGTGCTATAAGTAAGTACTAAAAACTAAGGCAACTTGCCTAAGGTGCAAAGCAGTGAATCATTAGCACAACTAGAAGAAAAAAAAAAGCAACAATAGTTCCTGGGCCCAAAACCTAAATTCAATATGACCTTCATAACTGAATAACAATAAATACTAACTAAGAATCATAATATTAAATGCTCAAAGGCTTTAATGGATTAATGTCTTGCTAGCAGGAACTGGAGTTGAAAGTCTATCTCAGCCGGAAATTATTCTCCTCTGTGTTAGGACCTCTCTTTTATTAGGAATGAATGTCTGCAACAAGCAAAAAAGGCAGGTATTAATGCTATATTGATAATAAATAATGTGATATTAATTAATATCATAACATTGCCTCATGATATTTGGAAAAATTAATGTCAGGAGGGAAAATTATAAAAGCACAGAAAATTTCTGGAGCTCCAAGATGAACTGCTTCTAGCCAACATCAGACTGCCCCCCCAAAAAATTAACATGATCAGCATGTATAATAGGGAGTTTTCTTGGCAACATTATTCCTCCTTTCCAGAATGATGCAGTCACTGGGACTCATTAGAAGTTCTGTCTTTCAGCAATATCTAGGAACAAATATTTGAGACCAATGACTACCTTGCTTTGCTTTGCTTTCTGCAAAAAAAAAAAATCCTTGATGACAATAGCAGCAGGAGGAAAACCACCCACTGCATTCTGAAAAATGTTACTCTAAAATATTTCACCAAACTTTTGAGTGGTATTTTCCAGAGATAAGATGAGGGCAAGGGGCACTCATGGTTTCCTTTCCTGTAGCCCAGTCTAGTCTGATGCTATACAAAAGTCATTCTTTGAATGTCTGTCAATGAATTTTAAATTCTTTTTGAGCTAAAATCTTGACATTTAGTGAATTTATTCTTTATGAGATGCTGACGAAAAATCTCCCAATTTAATTTTGACTTTTCCATTGCAGGTTCCTAAAGGGTCACTGGCCCATTTTACTAGCTACAATAATTGTTAAATCTTTGTATTATGGAGTAACAGTTAACAAAGGGGTTGTGTTAAAAGACCTTTGTGGAATAAGGATGCACCACCACAAAATTTCCAAATTATATATATTTTTTGGCACTACATTTGCTATATTTTTCATTTATAGAAATGAAAGTAATTTGGAGTTAAAGGTATCAAATTTTAGGCCTCAAAAATGTATATTTTACCAATCCTTTCAACTACTCAAATTTAAATAAAAATTATCTGTCTCACCCAGATGGTGCAGGGGTTCTTTTCTGTGTGGTTGGGTATTAGACTATCAAATGTGTGATCTTGTACTGCATGTGGCATTTCTATAATCTTTGTATTAAATATGAAAAATTGTTATGACATCTGTGATACCAAACTAAAATCATTGAGTGATGCTGAATATTTAATTATGATGTAATTTCTTTTTTCCCAGAACAATTTTATCACTATAAAGACAAATACTGAAAAAGGCTCTGATAACTGAAGCTCACCAAGGCTAAGTAGAAGTGCAGAAATATTAATTCTGATAATCACAGTAAAAACAGTTCTTTAATTTACAAATTTTACAGAATCAAAGGATCACAGAACACTTGATACTGGAAAGCACTTTTGGAAGTCAACTAGTTCAGCTTCTCTCATCAAGGCAGGTGGAGAGGGAGTGTATTGCTCAGGGTAATTCCTGTCAGGTTTTGAATATCTGCAAGGCTGGAAATTTCACAGTGTCACTGAAAAACCAGGTTAAAATTTTCAACTATCTTCACAGTAAAATGTAGAGTCACAGGAAGGTTTGGTTTAAAAGGGACCTCAACAATCATCTGTTCCAATACCCCTACCATGGACAGGCACCTTCCACCAGACCAGGTTGCTTAAAGCCCCATCCAACCTGGTCTTGAACATTTCCAGGGCATCCTGTTCCAGACCCTCACCTTCCTCAAAGGAAGAATTTCTTCCAAATAGCCAATATAAATCTACCCTCTATCCCCATTTCAATACTGCGAAGAAAAATGCCTGGGACCTCAGGCTCCATGCCTATCACCCTCACCCCCACAGTCCTGCATTCACACTTGAGATTTGCTCCACACCTCCCTGACAGCATCATTGAGACATGTCAGGAAAAACAGCAAGGGGTGACAGTCCAAGGGCTGGACAGGCTTTGGCAGTTTCTCTATAGCATTCCACATCCAAACACACGGAAAACAGGAAGCCCTCCTGGGCAGCAAGCCATGTGGGCAGGCAGTATCTTCTGTCCCCCTCTGACAGCAGTGCCCCACTGCTGTCACCCACCCCTTCCTCCTGCTGCTGAGGGCTCAGGCTCAGCCTGCTTGAGTGCTTCAGTGGACGCAGCTCCCAACCCCTCACCTGCTCCGTAGCTGCACATCTTCAAGATGAACATTTCATAATGGTCCTCTAAATGAAAAGAATGAGATACACTATGTGCAACATAATAATCCACTAGGGAAAAAAAAAAAAACAAATAAACAAAAAAAAAGGTCCCTAGGGAATGAAAGTAAAAAGAATATAATATTGACATGCTGCCTTGTATGTACACAGATATTTCCTGGCATAGATACACTGTACTAATTATTCTGCCATAGTTCTATCAGTTTTAGCTCCCATGTGGACATTCCATATGCCAAAAGTGTTATTTTGTCCCAGAATAATTACACTAGTGTAATTATTCCAAATAAAATTACTATTATTTTGAAACAGAATGTCCATACAGATCTTAAAACAATACAGTTATAGCAGCATAGATTATGGATATGCCAGGAAATATCTATTTGAGGACAAGCCCTCCAGTGGTAGAAAATTTGCTATGAGTTGAGACATTTTAAGATTTTATTTTCTTTCTGCTTGTATTTTATTTTCTTTCTGTTTGTTTTTTTATTTTTTTCTTTGCATTTTTTCTTTGTGGTTTGGATAGTTTATTTGATTGTGGGGTTTTTAGTTTCCTTGTTTGGTTTTTTTTTTGTATTTTTTTTCTTTTGGTTCATTGGTTGGTTCTCTTGGGGTTTTTTTTAGTTGTTGTTTGCTGGGATTTGGATTGTTCCTGGGTTTGTTTTTGTTTTCTTTTGAATAATGAGATAATTCTATAGTTCATGAAAATGACACCCCAATGTCACTGGGATAATTTTGTATGATTGTCTGTGTCCTGAAACTATGTTCATCTGGAATTAATTTCCGATGTTCTTTGGAGTGGTTATGAACTGCATTATCTGCAGAATCATGTAAAATTTCAGACTTCAATAATAAATGAACATGATTAAGGCAGCTTATTCTGTGACAGCTTTTGGGATCACAGTCCATGAGAGATGTCATGGCTATTGCTCTGAGTTTTCCTCCACATTTTGTGTCTTTATTCCTTTGCCTATTGCCCTGCCTCTATTGTCTCCTTCTTCTATTGTCTTCCTATCTATGGTTTCCTCTTTCTTTCAGCCAATTTCAGTGTGACTGGTGAATCATTTTCCTTGTGTGCTGCACTAAAAGTAAACAGCCACCATAAAGTTGTAGGCTTCTTAAAAGGTGTGACCGAAGAGGGAAGGGCAACAACCTCAGATTATGATTGCAGATGTGTTTTGTTCTGAAATAAAGGAAATTTTTTTTAAGAACCTGAGATCCTCTGAATAGCATTTTACTGGTGTTGTTTGCCAGCTCAGTTAATAACACACCATTTGATATGCTTTTAGTACCTACACAGATATATGTCAATAAAACGTGCATAACTTTTTCTTGTCACTTCAACTGACCTGAAAGAAGGCATTGTCTCCACCTTAGAAAGGAAATCTTTTAAATATTCCAGAGTTCTTTGAAACCTTCAACTTTTTTGATACAGACACATTTGAAACTTGTTCAAGGGTAATAAGCACAGCCACCTTGTTTGTTCTTTCAAGTATACACAGTGTATTTTACTTGTTGATAGATGGAAGTACTCTATTCTGAGGATTAAAGACAGAATATATTCTCTGGTTTTTAAAAGTTCTTTGCTGATATAAGCATTTAATAGCAGAGCTAACAGCTTGATTCTTCAGAAAAAAAAAATTGCACAAACTTGCTTTTGCAGGGGGGTATCTGTCACTCAATGCAGCGAGAGCAGCAACAGCTTATTCTGATCTCATCGTTAGAAATTAAACCAGTTCTGCAAATTAGGACACTGAAAAAAGTAGTCGAAGGAGCCAAGTGGTGGAATGACTGCCTTGAATTTCGTAGAGAACATGTTGAGCTTCCTAAAATTGATGCAGTGCTACATTTGTGTATTATAATAGATATCTCAGAAAAAAAGTGTCTGATAGATGCCACTAAAATGTCTGATTGACAAAAGAAAACAAATTTCTGATATACCCAATAATCTCATAGAGCAAAAATCAAGTAAACAGGAGATATATAATGTTTTTTTTAATGCAGCCAATTGTATATGTAATTTTTAAAGCTTGTTAGATTTATATCAAAAAAAAAAAGAAGTCATTCCAGAACTTTGGAAAATAGCAAAATGTGTTAATATATATATATATTGAAAATTACCAAGCTATGCAATTGTTATTTTAACAAAAGACAATAAGCTGTATTTTTTCCCTTTGTAGTTTGTAGCTATTCCAGATTAAACTAATTAAGAAATAGTATTTGAAAATTGTGTTTCGATAGAAGAGTTCTAAAGCCAATGTAAATTTCTGTGAAAAATAATTATTTTATATAAAAAATAATATCTGTTGATTTTCATATGTTTTAAAAATATTTCATTCCCCAAAGACAGAGTTCTGATATTCTGGATCCAAACAAAGATGCAGCCTACCCAGCTTTAGTCATTGAAAAGTCAGATTCCTAGTCCAAGACAAATATTTAGGTTTCTTATATAGCCAATGGAGAGAAATTGGATTGGAAAGAAGTGCTTTTCTTTCCCTGTATTTTTCCAGCTGAACATGCCTGAGAGAGCCTAACCAACTCTTTAGGGCTGGGTATCTAACTGATAGATATCCAGGGCAAGCTTGAGAATCATCCTTATCTAAGGCTTCTTAGATACTTACTTTTGGTTCTGAGAATTTATAACACTTTTGTTGATCTTCTTCAAATATTATGTGGTCTTTCTGCAGACCAATTGGCAGTGTCACACAGGCTTATAGTTTTCATGCATAACATAAAGCTGCACAATCTTTTTCTTACAAGTAGTAGGCAGTGGGTTTTCTGTCAATATGTAGCACATACAAAGCGGAAAAGCAGAACTATGAACAACAGGCTTACTGTCTCTTCCTCCTCCCCTTCTCAATTAACACCAGGGTCAAGCTCAACAGCTCAAACAAAAGGAATTATAATCTGTTCTTTAAAGAGAAACAGCAACCTTAGAAGAAAGCCATATTATTGATTTACTTGACTTTTCTTAAATAAATTGTTATTTGCAGGCTGCTGTACGTCAGCATACATAAAGCTATTCTATTTGGACTAAGTGTTTTCTGAAAACATCCCATATATATTTATTCCATATATATTTTTTTTTTCATTCAATCTATGTTCTCTGATGTGATTTATAGCAACCTAACCTTTGGATGAGCAAATCTACTCTTATTCAGAATGATGCAGCAAACTATTTGAATCAAAACATTTTATTAAATCATTTTGAATAATTTAAAGATGATGATGATGATGATGATGATGATGATGAT
>PYHW01010631.1:1266974-1279801 GCA_013186435.1 Turdus rufiventris | reverse complement strand
ATGATGATGATGATAATGTGTTGATATTCTTGCTACTCAAAAAAAAAGGGTATGAAAACACAAGATTCCTTTACAAATTCACTCATTTTTTGTTTAGATATAAAGTTTTGAGAAACTGGATTCTTGGTTGAGTATGAAAAGAAACACTGACTTCTAAATACATTATTAGGCAATAAATAGTTCCTACAATCTGAAAATCTGCATTCCTTGTTTGTCTGCTATTTTCCATTAATATCTGATCATCTAGATCTTTTCTTCACAAGGTTCTTCACTGCTTCATTGTCTTTAAAATAACAGTTACTAAATCCAGAACAATGACCTTAATCTTTAAATTCAGATTTTGTTTCAGTTTTAAGTGTGCAATGATGATCACTGATATTTAGTAACTCAGTTACTATTACAGTAATTTCACGACCATAAGGTGCACTGGACTATAAGGCGCACCCCCCGAGAGTCACAACTTTGTAGCTCAGATAAGGCGGACTATAAGGCGCACTATTTTTTTTGCAGCGAGGAGCCGCGCGGCGCACAACAAACTAGCAAATTAGTGGCAGGTTCTCAATTTGCAAAGATTTTTGCTGCTTTCTCACCGCTTCTTGGCGCTTTCCCGTGGCTGCGATGCTTCCCTCCGCTTCTCCCTGCCCGGCAGCTGCGCCGGTTCCCGGTTTCCCCTGCCTGGCGGCCGTGGCTCCAACGGTTCCCGACTCCCCCCACATGGCTGCAGCTCTCGCAGGTCCTGGCTCAGTTTGCAGACCGCACTTCCGGGTTCACAATTTTCCAAACTTTGTAGATCATATAAGGCGCACCTGACTATAAGGCGCACTTCCGGGTTTGAGGGAAAATTTTAGTCAAAAGGGTGTGCCTTATAGTCATGAAATTACTGTACTCTAGCACATAATCCAGTTCTGTAGTCAGCTTTATGAAAGGTTTTGTCCGACAGTCGCTTTTCCTAGGAAGCTCAAATTAGTTCCTTTCTTTGTATCAGTCCTATTATCTGTGATTTCAGTCTTCTTCTGCCCTCCTATAAAATCTGCCCAAATGCTCTGGAGTCTATCCAAGTTTTCAAGCCATAAGGGAAGATAAAAAATCCCTATGCTCATGACCTAGAAAATTATTGATTTTTTCTTATTTTCAAAACATTTATTATTAAAAATAAGGTAATGTTTTATCTGTTTTTTTAGGGACACGCCATTATCAAATCTCTTGCATAATATTACCCTTATAAGACAGAGATCCCAGCATATATATGTATGAATGGGGTTGTTCCTATTAACGTGCAAAACTTTGTACTTCCCCTTCTTGAACTCCGTGAGATTCCTGCCAGTCCACATCTCCAGCCTGTTGAAGTACTTCTAAATGTCAACCCTCCCGTGATTCCTCCTTCCAGTTTTGGGTCACCATCAAACTTGCTGGAGACTAAACCCTGCACCATCATCCATCTGATTAATAAAGATTGTGAACAGGACTGGATCCAGTATTGATCCCTGGGGTATACTGCTAATTACTGGCCTTCATTAGTCTTTGTTCACCAATCATTGTCCTGGGAGACGCAGACTCTCATCCAGTTTTCAGTCAATCTTACAGTCTACTCATCCAGCCCATACTTCAGTGGTGGTGTTCAATCAAATTTCAAGCTTGATGATCTTGGAGGTCTTTTCCAATCTTAATGAATCTATGCCTCTATGAAGACAGAAACCTGCATTTTTAATATTAGAATTTGGAACCATTAGAACCCTACAAAAGTAATTGGCTGAATATTAGAAAATAATAGAAAACTAGATTACATCACATGAATTCTGTATTTTCTAATGAAATTAAATTTTTACATCTCATCAGTTTCTGACTTTTCAGATATTTGTATTTCATATTAATTTTAATTTTACGCTGTGGTTATATGTTATAAAAAAAAAAAACACATTAGCTAAGCCAGATTTCTGAACAGGACACCCTGAAAACCAGGGAAAGCCACCTCAATTCTGCTTGTTTTACTTCACATTGTGTAGTGTCCACATGGCTACTGCATTTTCACAGATATCACATAGCTAAAGGTAGTAACCTCTTCAGTTAGACCATTCCTGTTATCTACTGATATGATTCTTTACACCACATTTCTCAGACATGAGTGATTCTACTGTCCCTGTCTTCTCTGTAAATTAAAAGCACTTAGCTACAAGAAAGAGCATATAAGTAAGAGAGATCATATTAAGTTGTTAAATGAAAATATAAAAATGGAAGAAATTGTTTTCAATTAATGTTTTTTTAAATTAAAAAAAAAAAAAAAGATTAAAAGTAGCAGATTTAGGATAATCTGGTAAACTAGACTGTGCAACACCTTATGTAACGATTTGAAAATTTGACTTCCAATGAGCATACATGAATCAATCAACCTAGAGGCTCTCGAAATTCAAAGTTCTTCATACTTCTTTAATCTGGATATCAAAATGAATCAAGAGAATTATACCATAAATTTTAGCTCAGTGGCTATAGTATAACCAGCAGAAATGTCAGAGCTTTATACATCTAAAATTAGACAAATGAAATGTGATGAACTGTCCATCTGTGCAAATCCCTTGGCTTAAGGACATGGGATTAAAATCCATTTGTTCTTAAATTATTTTTTAACAGTGATTCCTGTTTTGTTGAGGAAAAAAAAATCACTTTAAATTCTCAGGCTGTTATTACAAATCAACATCTCCAAAATCTCATCCTATGTCTCAAGCTTGGGCTGTAAGGACTTTAAGACAGGGATGTTTTTTCCACTGTGCTTAACTTGGGAAAGAACAATATGTGCTCTTATACTTTCTGGCAGATTGTAACTGATATATGATAGGAAAAAATTCAATTGATGTGGGAAAAAAACTACAATTTTAACATTCAGGGACAGTAAGACAAAGAATTTTCCTGCAACGAAAGAGCATGAATGTGAGCATAGGACAAACTTTTAAAAACACTCTATGCTGTGGAAATTATTTTCTTACCACTTGTTCTAGTTATTAATATTTGAGTCTTCCCTATCCCAACGACTGTATGTATCTCAAGTCTTCACCATATGCCCATGGTTCTCATATCGTTCAAGAGTAAAACTTTCCTAATCAACCAAAATCATACCATATAGCAGATTTTTTGTCCTCTAGGGCCTCTCTGCAGCAATCCTAAAAAAAAGCAGTCCTGTTGAGTACATAAGTGAATAGATGCATGTGACTATTCAGCGTGCTGGAAGAGGTGGGGGCACAACACAAAAAATGAAGGGGTTTTGAGCACCAGCTTTAATCTAACAAGTTTAACGTCTGCCTGCTACAAAGACTGCCAGGACAAGATATTCTGTGCCACATATATGTGGGCACTTACTAGATTAAAGTACACAGGGAAATTAATTGTCAGTTAACAATTTAAAACAGGAGGTAGACGTTCATATTCTCAGAATATTCTGCAAAGCAGGGAGAACACATGTGAACTAAGCTTACTTTTAAGGGTTTCTGTTACTACTAGTGCAAGAGGGTTTTGTTAAACTTCTGAAAGCAGTAGCATTGGAAGACAGCCTCTACTTAAAAGACTCATAAGGAGATGTGACATTTAGGACAGAAACAGATATTTTTATCTTGACAAAGGTAGATGTTTGAATAAGGCACGTTAATTTTCAGAAAAAAAATCGCTGGATTTCTGAACGAGTATCCTGCTGAGATCCAGCATAAAAACTTCTAATCAAAGGAAATAATTTGAATGCCTCAAAAAAGACTGGTTATATAAAGACTTGGTTTCTGAACTAGTTTTCCTGGTAGAAGCTGGGATGACTGCACAGTGAAAGTGAAGAAATATGAGAATCATGAGAGAGAACCTCCAATAGAGAAAGAAGAATTTTTACTATGTGTTCAAAGACACCAAACTGTACTTCAATACTTTTAATCTTCCCTGGAGTTTTTCAAACACCTAGACTATTTAGGTCTAGGAGTATGTTTAGCCCTAACCCATGGCTAAAAGTGTGTATTGCAAAGCTGTTGCATATTTAATTAGTTTGCTGTGCAATTCCTGTAATAGAACTGAGGGAAAAGTTCATTCTATTCTATTGAATATCAGTCAAGCCTGTAGAGAAGTGACTTTGAGAGATTAAATTAGTCATCTATGCTTTCTCTGAAGTAAATAGACAGAGACAGACACCTCCAGTAGCCAATTCATTCTACCTTAAGACATTAAGTTAGTTGTCTAAGGCTCTTTGGATGAATCAGCTTTTGACAATATCTCTCCATCTATTTCAGAGGGCATCTAGTTAGCTTCACATAACTATTACATTTTTAGGAACAATAAATGTTACCAGTGTTCATGCACAGCTCCTTTGAACTGAATAAGCTCATACACTTGTTCTGATTGTTAGAGTTTTTAAACACATTATTGAGTCAGAACTGAAACAAAATCTATGATTCTGGAGGAGTATTCAAAGTTCTAATGAAAACCAAAGGGAATAGAAAGGTCACCAAAAATCCTGAAACCAAAGTCAAAACCAATCCAACAAAAAACCCCCAAACAACCCAAAATTTTACTTTGGATCAGTATGAAGAGCTGAGTTATAATTCTCAAAAAGAAGATTAAAGAAAAAATAAAAGATCCTCTGTAAGCAACCAGAAAAATTATGAGTTAGAGAAGTAATAAATACTGTGTTTCCATATTCATTTGCATATAATAATGTCCTCTTTCCACTATCAACAGAAAATGTTCAATTACATGGAAAAATGGCACTGTTCTCCTTTATAATTGCTTAATGTTTTTTGATACAGGAAAATACAGAAAAAGGAGTTTTGATTTATTTCCTATACAGACTCATTAAATCATAAAATTATAGTTGATTTTGTAGATTTTAAAAGAAATTCTATTGTTTTGCAATTGATAAGTTCAGAAAAGCTATATTTATGTATTGAAAGAAATTCTTTGTCTGCACCAGTGTGTGGTGTTGTTTATTGAAATACATCTGTGACAGTCAGATATTTTCTGTGATTCCATATTCACTTTTCCTATGTTCCTCTACATTATTGGGGTTTTGTTTCAATTGTATGCATGTGTCTCCACACGATTATCTTTTTGTCAGTCTCTTATCATGTACATAGACTTAAGATTTTTTGCAAATATTGGTATTCCAGTCAGAATGTGAATTCCTACCCATAAATGCTGAGCTATTCATCAACAGAAACTTTTTAAAAGCAGTATTTCAGTTAGCAGAATTCCCCTTTCCGACACCCTCTTTAACACTATCTTCAGACAGTGGAGCAGAAAATGACCTTAAACCTTTCCTCTTTTGAAGCTACACTCTCTTTGATGCTACACTGAAAGATAAGAGAAAGGGCTGGTACCTACACAATATAAAATTGTGTGAGGCTGTATGCAGGCAAATAGGATAGGAGGAAAAGCTGACTGAGAAGGCTGTGGACAGCACACAGAGCCTTTCCTGATGTGAGCTACTGGTTAGAAGTCACGCTTACATGGATCTCAATCCAAAGTTATGCATGACCTGTGTGACCTCTGCCAGTCAAAGAATTAAACTTAGTCAAATGACCCCTGAAAAAGCTACACTAAGTACAACTCTTTCTAAAATCTGACCAATCCCTCATTCCAAACCTTTCAGGCTCTGGATGCTTCAGATCTAAACCTCACAGGAAGGGAACAAGGAGAGGAAGAGATCCAAAAGAGTATGAAAGCCACCAATTAGTGGGGGAAATCAGTGATCTGATTCATAAACAGGTTCATAAGCTTGGTGGTTTTCTATTTCATAGAACAAAGGAACCATAAAATGGTTTGAGTTGAAAGGGGCTTGAAAGATCACCCAATTTCTGTCCCCCTCTCATGAGCAGGGACACCTTCCAGTAGACCAAACAACCAAATCCAACAACCCCAAACCACGAGCTCTTGGCCAGAGAAATATCACTGGGAAAATAATTCTGATGAGTACATCCTGCTAACAATGTTTATAAATTAAGTTCTGGTACTTCTGATTCACTGATCTGTAAATCCAAAATGACAGATGTCCAGGTTGGCTCCACATCCATACAATACACTAATCCTAGACATGTGATCTCATACACCTAACACGTGGGTGATAGGGGCAAAGCCAAACCCTTGCATCCCTCCCATACATAAAATAAGTACTCACACATTGTGAGTGGAATGTGGCTGGATTCCCAGTGGCTGGAAGCTAAACCTTAACTGTAATCTCATCAGTCCTTGTCAGATTTAGATCTATTCTGGTACTTCTATCCCTTATTACACTCTGACAGTCCACAGTGGTTTCCTTTTCAGCTATTTTCCTGTCAGATACTCCTAAAAATCAAGTCTCCAGTCCAAACCAGTTCCAAGCATGGTCGATGATCCCCATCAGCAGAATTTTCTTGGTAAAATTTAACTGTTATTACTATGTCTGTCTCTACCTTCCTCCTATCTCAGCAGTAAGAGCTGTAACACTGGGATCTCTATTAACTCCTGTCCTAAATCACTCACGTTGTCCTAAATTTACATCAATCTTAAACATGTTCTAGTATGGGTAACAAAGCATTCACTCAGCAGAAGGCTTCAAAGCAATTTAAAATTTTATTCACATTTTTCAGAAAATTAAGAATGTCAATTTATAGACACAGATGATCACAAATCTGTAATAGGGATTTACTGTAAAAGGATGCATTTTTTCAGATGACAATAATGGCTTCCCCCAAATACCACTTCATATCAACACATAACATAATGGACAGTGCATAGGGGGCAGCAATCTCATTGATGTAATCTTCTGTGGAGAACTTCAAGTGACCTTTCTACAAGTAATTTGAGGAAACCCAGGAAACTAGCAAAAGCAGAGCTGATCCTAACAGAAGAAATACTCTCCTTAGTTTACAAATGAAATTAGTTTTATCTCTTCCCAACTGAATATGTTACTCTGCTAAGTTTGATCAACCCTTTTATCTCAACAAAGATTGATTACCAATTAAATATCACATAAGCTAATAAAATGATACCTGAAGTTTATCCAGATGGCTTTATTAGAAACAATAATATCTGATATAAACACTATTTGGAAAGAGAACATTGCTCAAATACTTCAGAAGTTACAGGAAGTTTTAATGATATCTTGACAAAGTAGGAAATCTCAGTAGACGGTATTGAAGCTTAAGGTGACCTTGTAAATAGCTGATATAAAACATTTTATTAAACTGTTGTTTCTTGACATTCCACTTTTTCCACCATTTGCTGTCAGGTTACATCCAGTGAAATGAAACTATATCAACAGCCATCCTTCAAATACCAAGTTCCATTGTTTTTCCTGCCTCCCAGGGCCTGAAATAGCTACCCACCACCTGCTGCTCACAGGCTGGTTTGTCAGGTTGCAAGTCAGAATTTATACACACTGATTTTTTAGTGCTCGAAACTATATTACATCTCTGTAGTGCTTAGGATAGCTCCTGTTGCCCTGTGTTGAGCTGCAAACATTCCTAGAACAAAATTAAAACAAAAATAATTCTAGACTAGACTATCTCTATTTGAATTTTACTATATGTCATAGGACTTTTTAATGAAAATTGTATATTTGGGGCAAGTAGCAGAACAGCCAAGGGCAAACTGATTATGCGTCTGCAGCTGAAATTATTTTGGGTTCATTGATTCAATGTTTTTCATGAAAGAATTGTATGTGGCTGTTCAGACTTATGAACAAACACTTCTGTTTTCAAAAATGATGAGAGAAAGGACAAGAAATTATTCAAGGAACTTTCTCTTAGCTGACTTCCTCCAGGTGCAAGCCATGTATGCACATATTCCAGTATGTTTCCCTTTTTAAAAATTATTTATAATCATTTCAAAAAGCAATACTATTAATTTACTTAATTTTTTTAAACAGACAAGCTGGAATTAGGCACAAAATAAAGAAGATTCGACCCATATGAACAATGGGAAAGATTTCAAAGTGTATTTTTCTTATCAGATTTCACTTGATGGAAAGGAAAAAACAATTTTGACATTGGTCTAGCTGTAATAAAATATAATCAAAATTCTTTAAGCTCAGAATAAAATTGTCTAAATAGGTTAGCAAGCTAAGTTTGCTCTGTTTTTATGAAGTGTCATGTCCTGAAACAGGTCATATTTCCAAAAGAATTGATAAAACTTATATTTTTTTTCTTGCAGAAAAAATATACGTTAAGATTTGGTGCCAAACTAATCATAAAATATACTGTGGTTTTTTTTTTTAATACTGAATAAAATGTTGTCAGTTCCACAAGAAAGGATTCAGCTAAAAATCAAACATATTTACAAAAATGGCAATTTTTTTTTTAAATGCCCTAAATTCTATTTCTATTTTAAGAAATCTCTAATGTTGATCTGGCTGGGATTGTACACAAAAATATTTTTAATGACACATTTACCCCACTAGCAGTTACCAGTCCAGCAGCAGTGGCCTTCCCTAGAAGCTGGCACTCAGGCTGTTTGTGCCCTTCACAATATTATTTGTGCTGGCTTGTTTTTGTGTTGTTTTATTTTGTTTTGTTTTTACCATTAAAATTCTTTCTTTATTGGCATGAGCTTCCAAAGAGCCTTGTAAATATTGGTTTCTCCAGGAGAGCAGAGAAATCTGATAGATCACTCATACCTGCAAATGTACACCAAAGATACTAAGTAGTGTGGTCAGGAAAACAGTAGGAAAGCTTGATAGAATACGTTCATCCCTTTCATTGAATGAAACACAACAGACAAACACCACCANTATCAGGAAGCCCAAAGTATAATGGAAATCCAAGACTCTATACTCTGGACTGTCAGCTTTTTTCAAAAGCAGTTTAGAAGTTTCAATCATATGATTTAAAAGCTACACAAAGCAAGGAAGAAAAAAAAGAGAACTGTCTATAGTTTGATTAACAGCTAACAGAACAGAATTAAAATGAAGAAGCATTTAGCCATGGAAGTTAGACACTTCTTTTATTAAACAAAACAACCCCTTAGCTGGTTGCAGAGAAGAAGTTATTGCAACTAGATAGAATGAAACTACACTTGGTGTCCTTGTGTACTCTGTGTAGTCACTGTTTATAAGACTTTTTAATGTTCAAAAAACATTTTATTCTCCTTTATAGAAGGATATACCTCAAAAGAAATGTCAAAATTGGCAGCACACCCATGAGATATCTATAGAAATGAGTGTTATTTTATGCAGTTTAAATAATAAATATTTTATAAATTCATATTTCTGAAGTGATAAGTTAATTTGCATAAAACATAGTAAATGGGTAAATTTTTCACTAAACAATTTTTTGTGACCTTATTGGGCAATATTTATTTATTTTCTGTTATTGTTTATTAGTTTTCTATCACTGTTGAGATGCCAAATTGTGCTTCTGTTGGCACATGCCGCACATACAAATAATTCAAAAATATATTTAAAAATTATTATAATTTAATTGACTTACCTATCGATCTAAAAACCCCAAACCAAACAAGAAACAAAAAGTGAACCACAGCAAAAACCCCCAAGCAAAACAAAACACGTGAAATGCCAGTGATGCAACAGGAGAAACTCTTTTCTCAGGCTGAAACTGATTGAGAACATCCCCTATATAAAAATAAAATGCATTTCTGTGGATGCACTGATGCTTCAACATCTGTCCAACATCTCAGATTTACTCTCCCAGATAGCTTTGTATTTCATCCTGCAGTCCCTAAAGAAACATCACTTTAAACCAGGCCACATGGAAAAATGTTCTTCAATAAAATCTGAAGGTCTTGCTTTTAGCTGCGAGAGCCTCTAATCTAAATGAATGATGTGCCTATACAGTAAACTGCATTTATATTTATGGAAATATGAAGGAGAAAATGTAAGGGAAAGAATCCTAGAAAGAGAATAAAGAAGGGGAAAATAGACTGGAAAGAAAAGGAGAGCTAGGAAAAGAGAAGCAAAGAGAAGCAAAAAAAAAAAAAAAAAAAAAAAAAAAAATAAACCCACCACCAAAAAACCAAAAAAAGAGCAGTAACTCCAGAATGATGGCAGTGAAAGACAGAGGGATTTGCAGATAAAGACAGAAGATGCTGGCAGCCATCTATCAGTCTGCCTTGATGAAACAGGTATTGGAAATTGACTCAGGAACTCTATGAATTACATTCAGTCCATGGTCTGGGCTAAGCGTTTGTCAATTTTACTTGCTATTGCAACCTATTACTTAGAGACTACATGGTTATCAACCTAATGGCACTAGAGAGAGTTAAAGAATAGCAGCATAAACTGTGTACAGTGATGCTTGTCACAGCCTGAGCCTATCTTCCCACTGTTCAGTGGGAAACCTGAAAGCCCAAACTCTTGCTTTCACAGCAAGTACTTGACCTCATATCACTTTTTTTCTACATAGGAGAAAAGTAGATACCTGAAGAATTAATCAATGATCTGCCTGTCCAGAGAAAGTTTTCACAAAGGCTTTCTGAGCATTGTGAAAACGTGCTTTGTCTAAAATTTTCTTGAATTTTCTTCCCCCTCCCTGTAGGAAAATCCCCTCAGAGGCAGAGCTCTGAAAACTTAGAATTTTTTTGAATATGCTAATTTAAAAATATGCAAATATGCTGTCCCTATAAAATTTAGGCCTCCTCTGTATATAATGTACTTCTATGTATCTTCTATGATCAATATGTGCCACCTGTCTAATGCATCATTATTTAGGATTCAAAACCACCTCCAAGGGAAGGTACATTTTATATCTGAAAATGCATGCATTAATAGTGGTGCACTGAAATATTAAAAATGCACTTTATTAGAAATGTACCCACACAACATACTGGAACTGTTTTATTGTATTTTTTCAGCTGATAAGCTTGTCTAAGAGTGAACTATTTTAATAACCAAGCACATTTAGAGTAAATGTCAGACACTGTGATCCTGTGACCAACAGCTGCTTCTGCTGTTGGTCGAGAGAGAGGGAGAAACAGAAAGAAGTACAAGTACCAAAAAACAGACTGAATGCCAAATTAGAACAAATGTTTGTCAAGTAAAAAGGGCAGCTTTTTGTTTGATGAAAGAGACTTAATTAGAAAAGTCACAGAAAGAATCTGTCTTGAAAGTACCAGATCTATTTTCTTCAGATAAGCTAATGAACCACATTGAACTTTGAAAAGAATTGCTGAACCAATAATACAAGAGGAAAAAAAAAGAAATCTAGAAAACATGCTGCAGCATCCCTTGGAAATGAGATAACCAATTATCAGTGTGACTCTCCATCCCAGGAAAGGAATGATATGATACATTGACTTACTATTTTTCATTCATTTTGGGTGAGCAATGGACAAATAAATGCTTACAGAAAGAAATTACTTTTGTACATTGATTCTTTTTTGCAGCAGACTATACGTTCAAATTTTAAATGACATGTTGTATGTGCGAAGTAACCTACATGGTACATTATCTACCCAGTTTGCTGTCTAATTCTATCAAGGTGGTTTTTCCCCCTAACAGCAACCATAAAAATAACCTATAAAGGAACATAATATTTTGCATTAGACAAGGGCATTTTGACTGTATTAAAGAACACAGTAAACAAAATTCTTTTAATAATGACAAAGAAATTAAATAATGAAAGAAAAAAAAGCCAGCCCAAAGAAAAATGATTATGTAGAAACTCAATGTAAGTCTGAAATCGTCTTTAAAAAGATTTTATTCTAAAAGGTTTGGGGGAGTTTTATGCTTTATTGGTGTTCTTTAAGTGCTTTTCTCCTCGTTTTTAGCCTTTCACAGTACACCCATGTTTGACACAATACTGCAGGCCTGGAATTCAAGCCTACAGCGTGTATAGAATCAAATCATAAAGCACTGATACTCTTACTCCACCAATTAAGCAAAATTACTTTTTTCATCATAGGAGAGACAAAAGAAGATGACAAATAAAAAGAAGAATAAAAAATAACAGGCAAGTAAAGAATATCAGCATAAATTAGGATTTAAAGATCCACAGAAAATTCACATCATATGGATTTTCAAAACAGAAAAGACAAGTACCTACCAAAAGAGGTACTTTTCCACTTTTTTTTTCAGTTTATCTTTACTTTAAGATTTTGGAATTGAGTCTTTGTGTATGGGGTTCTCAAAAGGCTCATTGAAGTCTGCAGAGATTTTCTATCTGTGTATAGAATCTTTTTCAAAGGAAAGAAAAGCAAGGATAAAGATAGACCTTTAAAAGTTTGGGTATACATAAAAATCAAATACTTTTTTTAGGAGAAGATGCTTTATTTAACTAACAAAAAAAAAAAACCATTAAGTGTATTTGGTGGAAAACATCTAGGAGAGTAAGGAGGAGCACCCCTTGAGTTCATACTCCCCCCTTTTTATAACAAAGCATGTAACATTTTATAAAAAGATTCTTCTCATAAATGTTGTTTCAAATATTAAAAAACAATAAATTATTTGACTCTGCAAATGTACACTTATTTTAAGTATGGGTTTATTTTTATGAGTGTTTAGATCATTTGTTAGTGTTTGTAGTAATAGTCAAGAAAAAAGTATAAATAAACTCCACATCTTTCCCATCAGTGCCCTTTTATCCCTGTCATCTGCAGTACCTGTGTATGTGTAATATACCAAAGACATACTTATTTAACCTGGATTAGGTGTTGGTATATACCCTTGGATATTCATTCCTAAAGAATATACAACAATAGGTGTTGCTAGCAGTCATAGCAAAAGTGTATTAAAGGTTAAAAGACATTCCTGATCCTTGAGGATGATGAAATTCAAACAGATTACATGAAAAATCCATGGTTCATATGGATATGGAAAAAAAATGGTTGAACCATGGTAACATTGTACAAAATACTCCCACAATGTCATAAAGTCT
>PYHW01010631.1:1244150-1259927 GCA_013186435.1 Turdus rufiventris | reverse complement strand
TGGTAGGTTTAATGGCAGCATACCAAGTAAATCATCTCTAGAGGGCCAAATATCTTAAAGAATTATGTATGTCACCTTCAGGTAGGGTTATATTCTGCTCCCTGATTACTTTACAATAAATGAAAAAAAATCTGTCTATGGTTGTGATTATTTTACTTTCAAGATGTTAAAAATATTTCTACAGCAGTTGGAAAGCAATTCATCAGATCACACTCATCTCACTCTATAGTGTTAAATACATATATGCATATACATACAGAGACACAAAGAAGTATATAAATCACAAGTTATCTGAATAATTTTATAGCTACCATGGAATTCTGGGAAGCATATCAAACCTGCTCATAGATTCTGTGCTCAACATGAAAAAAATACAGGCACAGAATGCAAATCTGCAGGGGGGATATTTTTCAAATATGAGCAGTTATTCTGAAAAAAAAATATCTAAGGCTTCACATTATAGTTACTTCAATATAACAGCTCCCTGGCAATGAAGGAACAGCTAATCTCCCAATCCAGCCCTTTTCTAATCCCATAACTCTACCTTATTTTGCACCCATATGATTGCTCATCAGCTCTTCAAGTGAGACAGAATAAAGAAGCAAACCAACAGAAAACTTTGCACTCCCTTTCCACTCCTTTTATTTTGGGTGGTGTTGGAATAGGTGACATATTTTAAATGCATTTTAAATTTATGATTCTACTTATGATATGCTCAAACATCCAACACAAGGCAATCAAGAGGAATGTGGCTACTCCTATCAGTGGGAGCTATCTGTTAAGTTGTGACAGCTTAAAAGACAGCACTTAACTCTGAAATCTTCTGAAGAGGAAGAATTTTACTTGACTTCAGTACAATGACTACTACCGGGTCCTTGTCAAGTGGATTGCCTAAAGTATCCACCAATAGGCAGAAATATCTTTGATAGGATGATGAGTGAAAAGGAAAATAAAGGGAAGAAAGACCATGTCGTAATACACATCACTGATATGAACTTCAATAAATTGACCTCCTCTATAAAAATTGTGTACTATCCTTTTTCAAAGAAGGTATAGTATAGAAAGCTTCAGTTGTTATTATCATTGGTGATAAGGAATTAATATTCAACCATATTTCCTTACATGTGCATTTTTTTCCTGTGCTTCAGTATGAAGCTGTCTGAATCATGTCAAGTAGAATTTTTTTAGCCACATCTAGAAGTTCTGCCATTAAAAGGCAGCCCTTTTTTTAACCTAGAAGATAACTAAGAGTTATTCCACCTACCAAAGAAACAAATCAGTATCAAATCAGAGTGCCCTGGTGGCCTTCCTAACAATGACTCGTGCCTGCTATTTATGCCTCCTCCAGAGGGGGTTGCATGCTCTAAGTATTTTCTTGGCAGATCACCATTCAAGGCACAGTGCCAAGGGTTTACCCTGGCCTTGTCGGAAGCCTGGACCTATGGGTTCACCTGCCATCATGAGGTCAGAAATTTGAAAGGCACTGTTATTATTTAAGGCAACACTTTAATTTACTTTAAACATGAAAAACAAACAAGCATAATGAATTCCACTGGAATTGTAGTTTCATGCACACTTATGTTGGGCAAATATATTGATCAACCTTTGCAAAGATGCACTTTAATATGTTGTAAAACCTTGCTAATATAATACAATAAATAAAATGGGGAGGGTTAATTGCATGGCATTAGATCAGCATATTCTGCAGTAGAGATATGAAATAGCTCAGGGCACTTGTTTCCTAAAGGAACATTAACTAACTTCCATATGTTAGTCCAGTGATCAATACACAGTTCCATTCCCAGATCTTTGCTCCAGCTCTTAGTAACATATTATCTAATCCATGTCCTATCCATTACCATTAAAATCAAGGGTTGTGCAAATTGGCATATCTCCATTATCTCCAAGGGAACCTTGTTAGGATGTTCTGGGGCACACCTCTATCAGGATATCCCAAGTTTTCTTGGAAAGAAAAAAAAGAAGTTTTAAGGTCAGCCAGGAAAATTTGTGCAAAATAACTTCTCTGCAAGCTGGGTGAAATATTTTTTCTTCAGGTGGGATGAAATCAAAGTCAGATGCATGTATTGTTTGGTGTGCAGAATTTCACATTTCACATTTGCCATTTTCTTACCTTTCTTATTTGTTGTTTCTGTATATCCCACTCCTGTGATCTGTCTTACCTCTTCTCATGTCAGCTGTTCATTGGCATGAAAAAGTCCCTTCAAAGTCCTTTGACTCCCCAAAGCTCTAACAAGACATTCATGGTGATGATTCTGTCTGAAATAACATCTATGAAAAGGCACTGATAAAAAAGTAGCATGTTTCTGAGATTCCATCTTTTGCTTATGACATGCAATTTCCACCCTGTGACCTGTGAGGTCTGCTTTTTTACACACTTTCACAGAATGCTATTGATTGAGGAGACTGAGGAGGAAATGAACCTTCACTTGAAATTACAAAGTTTCTTGTAGAGTAAATATAGACTAATATGTGTTCTATAAAAACCTTCAGGAAGGAACTGTGTGATATGCACAGATAATCAGTGTAAGAATACAAAGTAAAGTATCCTTCCTGAGCATCCAGCAGCTGACAGAGTACCTGTTGATTCAGCTTCTGCTTTGGTTAATCCTGGAGTGCAATCACACAGAGTAGAGTAGACAGAGATCAGCTACTCTGGTACCTTTTACTCCCAGAAGCACCAGGATCACTTAATCACCATAAGGCAGAAAAGGATGAGAAAATACTATTTTATCACTGGTAATCTAGTAAATAATCATTTCTGCGCCATTCAGATGATAAGAGGGAAAGAGCAGAGAAGTCATTTCCATGTGCTCCCTGAAGGACACAGGAAGGAGTTATCCTGCACCTGGAGCAGAGCACAGGGACATGATATACTGTGTTCTGGCATCTTGCAGTAAATAAAAACATTTACTCAAGTTTTTCAATGTGGCTTGATGCAGAATTCATATGCAGCCAGAGGTCTGTACAGAGATGCTACGGCCTTGATACATTGACTTTGATGGAGTAAATCCAAAGCGTATCAGTGGAACCAACCGAAGCATCACATTTCCACTGTGCTGAGGCTGAAAACTGATGCCAATTCTAACATACCATTTTATTTTTTAAAGTACTTTTTGAGAAGCTGAATCACTGTATTAATTCTGGAAACTTTCTACAACAGGATGTTATTTATATGTCTAACAACCAGTACAAACACCAAGCATAATAAACACTAATTTTACAAACAGTTAAAGCAACTGTGTTGCATGGTCTGAGCACCAAAGAGCAAAACTTAAACGAGCAATACTTACAAAGACAATGAGCAACACTTAAATGTAGATCTTTTAGGGGAAAACAGTAGCTGCTTCACCAACCCCCCTCCCCTAGATCAACAGATGAAAGTAGATGGGGGATGTCTTTTTTGAAAATTAAAGCATTAACAGGAAGAAGATACAGACAAAAGATGGTGAGATATGACTATTAGAAAGCCTGCAAAAACCTCACACTTGCACTATTACAAGGTGGCATTGTTATGAAAGAGACTAAATCACTAGAGAAAAGGGACAGAAAAAGAATAAACTGTATTTATTTCTACCTCTGTTGGTGCTGGTGTTTATAATGCATAAGCCTAGTCATTCCAAATGTTCATCCACATCTTACCAAATTGCACCTACTTAAATACATAAAAAAATAAATAAATAGACAAATAGTAAAGACTACAAATAAGTAAATAAATATCAAATAGGGATTCATTTCATCCATTTTTGCCAAGGCAACTTTATTTAGAAAGCTGTTTACCTTTCTGAAAAGCCTCATTAAGCATAAAAACAAAGGATGAAGTTGATTAATGTGCTCTAAGTGTGATGTTCAAATTGTAATTTTCATATACGTAAATGGATGCTTCTGCCATATTTTGTTTGATAATTTAAAGAGTTAGCATGGTCCAAACCACTAATCAGTTTCTTTTTATGAAGACAGCTGCAGAAGATCCTCTTAGAATGCTAATTTTCATTAGTGCCTTCATTCACCAAGAACTAGGGCCTTTCTCACAGATAACCTCATCACTGTACACTGGGCTTGGGGAAATCTGGTTCACTTGAAATTCAGGGTTTTTTTCTTTATTTTACTTTTCAGTAGGGTAATCTGAAAAGAAGAAAAAAGAACCGCATAAAATCCTGAAATCAAGACCACAGTAGTTTATATCTTTTTTTCTTTCTTTCTTTTTTTCTTTTTTTTAGTATTATCATCTGCTGACTTGACAGGAAAAAACAAGTTGCACAAAGATAGCATTTCTGTAAGTACTATCTACATATTTTGTAGAATGGTGACATTAATATAGATTGGTTTTGACACTCCAAGTTTTTAGTAATTCTTTTCTAAAACTCCTTTAATGTGAAAAGTATTGCTACAAATAATATACACTGAAGCAGAAAGCAGAAAAGAAAAAGTGATTAATACATTGTGTTACCATGTATGAAAAATCACGTTTAAATCAGAAGTAGTTATAGCATGTTATGTTGTGTTTTACAGAAATACCTCAGTTTCTCTCAGCAGTGCTAAATCTGGCTCAGTGGCAGCACAAGTTTCTGTTAATTTGGAATTTTCATGCTCCAGCAACAGTATTAATTTTTATACCACTGTAAATAGTAAGTAACCAGTCAAATGGTCTAGATATATTGATGTTCTGCCTTTATGCATAGGTATGAGAAGATTGGACTAATTCTGCTGTAGAAAGAAAACAGCCTCTTAGAAGCACTGAAAGTACATTGCAAGGAAGAATGATTTTTCTGTAAGTATTTCGTACAGACCCAGAACAAAACTAGAGTACTCCCCTAACTTTAATACTGAAAAGAACAGCAATAAAACATTATATCAGCTTTTATTAAAAATCCAAGTATAAGGGTGGTGAATAAACTTTGACAGTTTCAGAAATCAGTCTGAGCATAGCTGACACAGGTTCCGGAGTCCCTGGAGTGTCTCCACAATGATTAGAGATCTGAATCTACCTTTCAGAGTGTACTCTGTTGTCTTTCCCAGAAATACGTGCTTATACCCATAAACTCCAATTTGAGTCCTTTTCATGAAATTTTCCCCTCACCTTCACTTAGTCTGCACAGTGCCTCCTCTTCTCACCTGCCCCTTGATTCTCCCAGCTGCATACAGATGCCTGTCCCCCCTGGTCTAAGTCACTGAAATTATATGTAGGGTCAAGCAAGTAGATTTGGGATCCCTCTTGTGGAGAAAGGGCCACACTGATGAGACTACATAAGCAGGATGGATTTTTCCAAAAGGCAAAATAGTGTCCCACCGTGAATATCGTTTAAGAAAAAACTTTGCATTTGTGAATTCTGTCATTCTGCCTAAATTCCATAATTCCTTGGCTCAATGTGAAATGTTTCACAATGATGTCACAGAGGAATGAGAGATTATGGAAGCTGTGCCTTAATGAGAGCTGGAGTGGGGGAAATGTTTACAGAGTGTTACTGAACTGAGAGGTATATACCAAAATACTTTGAAGGCAAGAAAAAGATTCCATAAAAATTAGTGGCATGAGCAGTGCAGCAAATGTAAATGACAAAATGACAAAGGGTAACAGAAACACTTTGGTGTTTCTACTGTCATTTGTACTGCTACAATGCAAAAGAAGCACTCTGCTTATGCAAAACGGCTTATTTTAGACAAATGAACTTCCAAAGCAGCTATGTTTTTAGGTGCACAAGAACATCAGTCTCCAGTCAAGATATGTGGAAAGAAGACTGTGTTATATTGTGTATGTTATCTGTGATAAATATAGCAGTCCAGGAAGACTGAAAGAAGAGGAAATAGAAAATGCTCCTGGGTCATAAATGATTATCACAGTTAGAGTGCTGAGGGCTGATAGCCATAGAGGTATTCGAGTCAGAGAGGCAGAGCATAAGAAGAGAAATGAAGGAACTCTTCTATTGTTAAAGAAACTCAGCAATGGGAGCACTACAAAAACCTCAGTTGCTGATTTTTTACCTATTTTATTTGTATTTCAGTTATGACTGCTGATTGTCACTACATAATCCTGTTGCTGCTACTCCTGCCTGCAGGGTCATGCCAGGCTATAAAAAAATAAATGCAAAGAAAGGAGGAGGGAAAAAAAAAAAGCAAAACAAGTAGGCAATAAGTGATACTGAGATTCATGGCAAAACTATCCTTGTTTGGCTTTAGTAGGGCTTTGACAGCCATTTGGCATCCTCTGAAATAATTTCTCATGTTGACAAGCCGAACACAGCACCTGACACAGGAGCTGTACCAATGTTTATAATATCTGTAAAGTAGGGATTGTCCATCCATTTCTTACATTTCACTGGTTTGCCACTGAAAACCCACAGAAGTGTAAACATGAGCTATGAAGAATCTTAACAGGAGAAACACTTCAGCCCAATATTATGAAAATCTAGGAGTTTCACTTGGAGGGATATAACAATTACATTACTAATTCATATCTGTTCTCAAGGGAAAAAAAATGTTTTCATAGGAATAAACAATCACCAAATTGTCACAAGCAGAGAAAACAAAGTGAAGTGTGCCAAAATGAAGATACCTACTAGCATAAAGCAAAAGAACTTTTGTGCGCTGTCACATTGTAATCTTTTTGTGGGAAAGTACTTTTCCCCTGAACTCCCCCAAAAACTCTGTCTGAAACATGGTTTACTAAAACAGTGGTTGCAAAAGAAGAGGAAGATTAAATGTTCATCATCCTTCTCTTTACAGTACAAGAAAATCAGCATAAATTTTAGCATAAAATTTTAAAGTGAGAAATTAAGAAAATTTTCCTTGTCAAGTTCAGGAAGAGACTACCTAAATTATCAACTTAGTCCTTCAATTAATTCAAACAAGAAAGTGATGAAGAGATCTACCTACAAATATCTAAGCTGTGCATGTTTCATAACTATCTATACCATGATCCATTCTCAAGACACTTATTTTCTGGTCTGCAAAACCTGCAAGTGCTTGCCATGGCTCTGTTTCTGGGTTTTTACAGACAGAAACAAACAGAGCCTCAGGACAGATGTTGCAGAAAAGCTTTTAACGCAGCAGGTAGGTCTAGCAGGGAATTCTGGACTATAGCAATTATCTTCTATTTTTTGTTGGTTAATGGAGTGTGCTTTTGGGGAGGGTCTGAGTTTAGAGGGTCACTGAGGGTTGTGGAGCAGTTCTTTTTCTGTCAAACACTCCTGTAGAAACATGCAGGAGACTGAGGTCCCTTCCAACCTGAATTATCCTGTGAGCCAATTGCAACTTACCATCTCAGAAATACTGAGGTTTTCTTTTACTAATACTATTCAAGTCTGACAATTACAGTACACTGTTTTGTCTCAGAGGGGGAAAACAGAGACTTGAATTGCATATGGAATCACAGAACAGGTAAGGCTGGAAGGGATTACGGGAAGTCATCTAGTCTCACCTTCTCTTCTTGTGTCTTCTTAGAGCCTCTCATTCAGGGTTGTGCCCTGAAGGCTTTGGAATATCTCCGGGTAAGGAGACTCCACAACCTCTCTGGGCAGCCTGTGCATGTGCTCAGTCACACACACACTCATAGCAAAGATGTTTTTCCTCAGTTCCAGTAGAGCCTTCTCTGTTCCAGCTTCTTCCTGTTGTCTCTTTTCCATTTCTCAGCACTACCAGGAACAGCCTGGCTCTGGTCTCTTAACATCCTCCTTTCAGATACTGATAGTCATGATTTTCATAGTTTTGCCTCTTCTTCAGGCTAAACAGGTCCAGGTCTGTCAGCCATTCCTTGTAGCACAGATGCTCCAGTCCCGTAACCATCTTATGCTGGACCTGCTCCAGGAGCTCCATGTCTCTCTTGTACTCAGGAGCCCAGAACTGGACACAATGCTCCAGATGTGGTCTTGTGGGGGCTGAGTAGAGGGGCAGGATCACCTCCCTCAGCTTTCTGGCAATGCTCTTCCTAATGCAGTCCAGGGTACCATAGGCCTTCTTGGCCATAAGGTCACACTGCTGGCTCATGGACAGCTTGCTGCCGACCAGGACCCCCAGGTCCTTCTCAATAGAGCTGCTTTTCAGCAAGTCAGTGCCCAGCCTGTTCTGATGTATGTGATTGCTCTTCTTGAGATCAGGACCCTGCACTTGCCTCTGCTGAACTTCAGACAGAACTTTTCTGCCCATGTCTCCAACCTGTCAAGATCCCTTTGAAGGGCCACACAGCATTCTGGGGTATCAGCCACTCCTTGCAGCCTTGTGTTGTCTGTAAACTTGATAAGGAGGCATCCACCCTTTCATCCAAGTAATTGAAGGATAAGTTAAACAATATTGGGCCTAGCATTCAACTGTCTTACCAATAATAATACCCAAATAAGTCCCAACACCTAAGACTTGAGATATTTCAGCCCTGCATTGCTATCAATCTTTGAATCTTTAATCAGAACAACCTTATGTCAAGTTTTTTTGTACATATTATTTAAAGTGATGTTGAAATACTCTATTCTAAAGAATTTTAAAAGTGTTCTATTTGCTATATTGTATTTGCAGATCCTGCAGTAGTACCTCCATTTACCTATGTGAAAATTAGGCAGAGTGGAGAATTGTAAGGGTTTTTGCCTCTTCACATGCAAAGATTTATCAATGAATTTGTGTGAACAGGTAAGGAAGCCTGTACAAGAAAAAGAACAAAAAAGCACACACTCAACCCTCTGAATTAAATTACCAGGAATTTAGAGAACAATATTAATAGAGTACAGTTTTAGGGCAGAGACTGAAAAATAGACCAGATGGGAAATTTAGGAAGGCGGGATGTAATTATCCAAACTGGACTTTCATCAGGACACCAGGACTGGCATAATTGTTCTGGACAAAGCAGTGGAATCTCTAATGACCAAAAGTGGCATAAACAATGATTTTTCTCAGCATCTGCCATGCAAGTGTCCTCCCATGTGTTCATGGGACATCAGCCTGATGGCAATTCAGAGAAATCTGCCCATGAACCTTATTGAAATACCAGTTAAACTGGATGAAATATCACCCAAAAAAACATAGGATGTGAAGGAAATCTGTCACAATTCCTTAAATTTGTATTTTTTAGGATCTCAGTTAAAGGAATTCAAGGAAAGCCATCAGGAAGCATGGTCATGGAGAGTTCAAGTCTCCCACATGTTCTGTGGAAAGATATTTGCACAAAAGTTCACATTATACGTGCAAGTCATTCTTTGCAAGATTTTCAGCCATCCAAATAAGGAATAAAAATGACTTCATGCAATTTATGCAATCATAAATTACTGTTCGTTAAATCTTACTCAAGGCAAATATACTGAAGTCTGTTGACATAAGTTGATCAAACAATTCTCGACAACCAGATTTCTAAAAATCAAAGTCTACTTCTGGGTAATTTACAAGTAGGAAAAGGTCACGCTTTGTTTATAAATGATTCATTATACGTAGTCTTCTCGGCACAGCTCATTCAGTCCATTAATAAGCAACACAGATGACTGTCTAATATTTTTAAATTTCTTTTATATATTCTCTTTCAGACATCTAGCTTTTATTTTAAAACTTCAGGGGTCTTCCTAGCTATGTTACTGATAAAGTGCCCAATGTTAAAAAAGCACCTAATTTTCTAGAGCCTAAGCCCTCCATCACCTCCAGTGATCCACATATTCTGTCTTAGTTAAAAAAAGGCTGGTGAATTAGTCAAAGAGGCAACTTCCAAATCCAAGGATTCTAGCACTCATCCTCCAGTTCCTTCACATTTAATCCTCAGGATCTGGTCTTGAGAATACCTAATTAGAGCTCACACGCTATCAGTGTCAGAGTGCCTTGGACATTGGCTAGTTCCTCTCATTTGATTCTGCAGCACTATAGTCTACAGAAACACTTCCCTGGACATCCACAAAGGCTGCACAAGCCCATTGTGCTTCATAAGTAGAAAATAAGTTTAAACTTATATCTCAACATACAGTAGAGCTTTTTCTCTGTAAGAAACACCATTTACTGAGAGCAGCTGTGTACTGCACTAGATCAAGTTTGAGTGGTTTTAAGAAGCCACCTCATGTAGAGCCCATTACAGTAATCCAATTTTGACGGATGAAATTCAAGAGTACATGCTCTCCTGGTGATTTCCTGCCCTGAAAATATTTAAATACAATGAAAGAATTAGAGCATTAAACAAATTTCCCTTTTTGATATTCAATAGGAGATAAAATAGGAAACTCATAAGCGCATAGCAGAGCCCTTATACTTAAAGTTCTACAGTGTATATGCATAAGCAGCTCACCACCAGCAAGACTTAACAAAGTTATCCTTGCAAACACTCTGAGTGCTTTGCCTTCCTGTAATACTGACCTTTTTCTACCTTATAATCAGCATTTATGGATAGCATGTCCCTCTGTGACCGGTACTGTACCACTCTGTGCTCTGCATGTACCACTTGCACAAAATGCCAAAGGAGTTTGCTCTTTTTGAAATACCATCTGAAGAAACTGGGCAATTATATGAAATATTTTCCACAAAAACAAAGCAAGTCTTATTACCAGTTTTGCACTCAGAAAGGGATATTTTATATTAATAACACCAGATTCCTTTCCTGTAGGGGTTTCTACACGGAAAAATAGTACCCAGTCAGTACACTAACAAGCAAGCAAGAGAAGATTACAAAACACCAGGACTAGACTAACTGCCTGCTTTTCTCTTGTTGCCATGTACAGAAAAAGAGAGAGAAAGAGAGAAAGAGAGAAAGAGAGAAAGAGAGAAAGAGAGAAAGAGAGAAAGAGAGAAAGAAAGAGAGAAAGAAAGAGAGAAAGAGAGAAAGGAAGGAAGGAAGGAAGGAAGGAAGGAAGGAAGAAAGAAAGAAAGAAAGAAAGAAAGAAAGAAAGAACGAAAGAAAGATATCCACATAATTACATAGCAAATATAAAAATTAGAGGACTGAATCCAGTGAGAAGTGACAACAAAATATTGTAACCAAATAGATGAGGCTGTATCACAAACTCTTTAATGAAAAATATTTTGTTCCCTATTATTTTGAATATTAATTATTTTGAATAATTTTAGCTTAGAAAATGAATGTTGTTCTGATGGAAACAACACTAACCAGAACAACAAAGTATAATGTACATCCTATTTATCGTATAATGAATGTCATATTTCATGGTGGATTGCAAGAAGATCCAGAAAAAGAACCACAGAAAAAGCAGAGATAATAGGTGCAACTGGCCTCATTTAGTAGCCCATAAGTATACTATCAAAGTCACAGGGTAGAATAATTAAATTTAATAGAAACCCTTCATGATTTGAAACTGCCCTAATTTTAGGAATGCAAGGGCTTCATAGTTCAGCTTGAATTATTCAAATTATTCAGTGTCTCATGGTAACCAGATAAAAGATTTTGCAACATGTTAGAAGAAATAAGTTTTAGGAAACACAGACAGAATAAAAACTATATGCCATGGAAGGAGGACAGATTTGGGAAGTTTTGATCCTCAACACAGCTGAATTGGGCAGAAAGTTTCATGAGAATAACACTATAATAGATTCAAATTTGAAAATTAATATATCAGTTAAACTAATGGGTTCTGATCAAGCATTTACAGGGCATTCACTTCTGTCTAAAAATAAATATTGTCATTGTGTTTCTGGAATAGCTTCGGACAGCATGTAGAGGTCAGTATGCAATTTAAATCTGATCCAGGGTTGACCAGTAGGAAAAGCTTAGGAGAAGGAGCACTGGGCTGCCCAGCACAACTTTTGACAGTAAACTATTTCTGGCCCTTAAACACACGACAGTTATAAGTTGATTGTTCCATTTTTATCTTAGTACTGGAGAGTGTCTCAATCTCTTTTGCCTGGTTTCGCAGCGACCTGATCCATACTTGTATCCACATTTTTATGTATTTTTCATGGCATTCATTGAGAACCATTAGGAACTGTCATTCTGTATTTCTCCGAGCTTTCTGGTCATCAACAAACTCAGTCTTTTCGGAACAACATCCCAAAGCAGAACAAACAAACATAACTGCTTGCTGTATTTTACAAACAGAAGAAAAATCCACAGATCACTCACTTAAGGTTCTGGAAATGTACTGCTACTGCAAAATAAGGATAACAATAGTAGACAATTACCCTTACCATTCCAAATTATGTCAATGCTGTGATAGTGAAAACACTGATTTACACAATATCCATCATTGCACAGCTGAGGATTGCTCCACAACATATAAACCAACTGAAGATTTTCAAAAAGATTGGGCAGAAAATAATAAATGGAAAGCACTATTGAAATACTGACATCTCAAAATACAGAGTTGTCATCTTCTGGAAGTTTCATCTCTACAAAGATGACACTCATCAGGTAATTTAACTCTAAATGGTATCCTTAGAAGTTCTTTTAATATTTAGGTAAAGAATCCTGTCCAAGAAATCTGTAAAAAAAAAAAAAAGTGTAGGCGGAACAACAAAAGATGCATTACAGTAGACTTGAAAAAGTGCAACTGGTATTAAATATTGTTCTCTTCATCCATGAAGCAATTCAGGAAAAAATGGAAAATAACAAGGAGTACATTTATAATGTTCAGATATATTTGAAACAAAAAACATTAATAATAGTATGAAAAATAAAAAGCAGCATATAAATCTATAGAAAATGTAGAAAAGAATATAATATAAATTATCTAAATCTGCTGCAATATCAGATGATTTCTAAATAAAACAAAAGTTAGATATTCAGGAAAGATGATGTGTAACCCCTGGAAATATCACATGAATGTTGACTACCTGTATGATAAAAACGGGTGTGCTATGACAAACTATTCAAAGGAAAAGAGAAAAAACTGTTTATTTTATTAAATGAAGTATTTAGTTTCAAGTATTTTTAGCTATGGATTCTTATCTATTATTATAATATCTTGTAAACAGAAATTTAGGAAAATTAAATGCATATATGCTTACATTGATATACTAATGTTAAATACAAAATAATAACACTCTAGTTATATGATTTTGAATTATGCTTTGGGAAAACAAACATAACAAAAAAGTTTCAGAAAGTTTATAAGCAATATTTTTAAATAGTTTTTATTGCAGTGTATCAAGCATTTGTTGCTTCAATGCAGATTGAAATCTACAAAGCTTCAGGATGGTCAATGATTGTATCTTGCCACTATGCAAAGATTTTATGCATCTTTTTCCACTACTGTGCCTTTCAGCATCAGTTATCTTCATTTTCACAAGGCAAAAGTTAACAAATTTTAAAATTACACTACTCCATCTGAAAGTAAGGAAAAATAAAAACACATCTATCAAGGAGACAACCAGAATTCAGATCATCTGGAGCAAGAGTCTAGTGCAATGCTGTGTCATCTGATACCCTGCATAAGTTAACAACTTAGGTTCCTCTATTGTCTTTGTAGAGGTGGCATTTGTCTTCTCAAGTCACTGTTCCATGTGTTGAACCCTGCTTCCCTGGAGATGGTTGAACACCTGTCTGCCAATGGGAGATAGCAAATTAATTCCTTGATTTTTTCTGACTTTTCCTTTATCTTTTAAACTGTCTTCATCTCAACCCATAGGTTTTCCCATTTTTACTCTTCTGATTCTCTCCTCTCTCCCAACCCTAGAAAGTGAGTGAGCAGGTACTTGAGAGTAGCTGCTGGCTGAGGTTCAACCACAGTATGTACTCGGATTGGCAAAGGGACATTACACAAGCACATTTAACTTAGTTGCACTATTAGTTCCTTCATAAATAAAATAATTATTATTTTTTCATTACTCTCTTAGAGGTATGATGTATTAAAAAAATAGAAAAAATATTCTAAAAACTTATTAAAGAGACTGTTTTCCTATCTCTAATTTTGCAACACTTTCTCCTTTCTAATTAAGTCTTTTATACATTTTTGGCTGTTGACTATTTCATTCAGGCCAGTAAAAGTGTTATAAAGAATTTGCTTTGCCGCAATGCTTGTGACAGAGCCAATTTGTTGCAACAGACATTTCAGCATTCTGTGCAGTGGCTATCAGAACAAAGCAAAACATACGCAGTCTTAGAGATACTGTCTCAAAATCTGGCACCATGTTCCAAGATTGATCTGTATAATGCATCCTGTCCCTAAGCACAACTCTGAATATCATGTCTGTTAACTCAAAGGTCCTTTCAAAGACTAACCTGGATTCTACATTTTGTTGATTTTCTAATGAAACTTTTTATAATCAAAACATGCATTTTAATGCAATGTTTTGCTGTCTGCTGCAATCCACTATTACTTCAAAGAGATATATAGAGAGATATATCAATATGTCAATTACCTTTAATTAAATGAATATCATCTCTTTGGAATAAAGTCTTTGCCAAAATATGAAAAGAAGTGTTGCAAGTTGGCTAGCCAACCTTTCATCAATTGGCTGATTGCTGACAGCTCAGTGGTACATGAATCAAGAGCCAGAATATCATTTGCTAACATATTGGGAAAATTATTCCTGGCACCAAACTGCACCTGCATGTTATAAGAAAATGCTTTTAGACATTTCCACAACCAGAGCAATGAGGCCAACAGAACAAATCTGGTTGTCAAGTCTTGTATGCATGTCACTGCATTAATACAGCCCTAATTTGATTTCTCTAGATGAATCTTAGTGAACAAAACCAGGAACAGCAAATTGATAAATTTTGAAAGTTAGTAAACAGCATTTACAAAAGACTCTATGTAGTTTAAAGTCTGGAAGCCACTAATGAATGGAAAAAATAAGGACTTCCATATGGATCTCCCTAGTGAGGGAGGTCCCTCTCAAAATCTTAAAAGTGCAAAAACTGAAGATGCATGCTTCAACAATTTCCTACTGAGTATTTAGTTCAAGCCTTTCTTCCCCTCCTCATAGTGCCTTTACATTTTTCTGCAACCCCATTCCCAGACAGTGTATGTAACTTCAGGTCTATGACTTTTACTACAGGACCAGGAAGTTAAAAGCTAGATATCTTTAGAACAATTTAAAAAATTTAAGTACCTAAGTGAGAACTTATGGGTAGAATTAAGAACAAGTGATATCACTTGTGTAACCTCAGGCACTTTATTGAGATACCTAAGAAAAACTTACTTAGATTCCTTCAGTAGCGGAATAAAACACTCCAAGAAGTTAATGTAGCTCATTAAAATCAGTATCATCATGCTGTCTTTCTTCATGGAGTACTAACTTTATTGCAATGGGTTCTTGACTTCTGCGCCTCAGTTAGATGGTAAGAACCTTCTGTAGATATCCTAGGGCAAATTATCAGCTAAATAATTTTATCCATGTACATCCCACTGTGATATGGCAGTAATCTCCTTTCCTTCAGCATGGATTCACTAAGGAGAAATCATGCTTCACCAATCTTATAGACCTCTGTGATGACACAGCAAGATACATCAACTAGGGGAGAGCAGTGCAGGTTGTCTGCCTCGACTTCAGCAAGGCTTTCAACAATGTTTCCCATAATATCCTCTTAGGTAAGCTCAGGAAATGTGGATTAAGTGAATGGACACTGAATTGGATCCAGAACTGGCTGAGTGGCAGAGCTCAGAGGGTCGTGATCAGCAGAGTAGAATCCAGTTGGAGGCCTGGAGTCAGTGGCATTCCCCAGGGATGAGTCCTGAGTCCAGCCTTATTCAACTTGTTTATCAATGCCCTGGATGAAGGGATAGAATGTGCTCTCAGCAAGTTAGTGATGATGTGAAACTGGGGAGTGACTGACACATCTGAAGGCTGTGCTGTCATTCAGTGGGACCTTGACAGGCTGGAGAGTTGGGCAGAGAGAAACCCAATGAG
>PYHW01010631.1:1192902-1216505 GCA_013186435.1 Turdus rufiventris | reverse complement strand
TCTTTCTTTCTTTCTTTCTTTCTTTCTTTCTTTCTTTCTTTCTTTCTTTCTTTCTTTCTTTCTTTCTTTCTTTCTTTCTTTCTCACATCTCTGTTCTATTCTTTAGCCCCCAACCACCACAGAAACTCCCCTCTGGACTCATTCTACTTTGTCAACATCAGCCTTGCACTGAGCAGCCCTGCACTGAATGCAGTGACCCACTTGTGCTCTCGCAGTCCCAGATGGTAGAGAACACTTCCCTCAGCCTGCCACTGTGTTCTTCCTACTATAGCCCATCCTGCCATCAGTCCTGGGGCACACTGCTGACCCATGTTCAAGTTATTGTCCTTCAGGAGCCCTGTCCTTTTCTGCAAACTCCTCAACTCTACAATTTCTGGCTCCCAGGCTGTACTGGGGTATGGAGTTATCCCATCCCTGGTGCAGGACATTGCATTTCCCCCAAAGGAACTTCATGGGGTTTTTATCCATCTACTTCTCTCCAGTCTCTCAAGGTTTCTCTGAAGTGCTTACTCTTTAAGGTATTGATTGTTCTACTCAATTTGGTGTCATCATTCAAACTCGGTCTAGGTAAAGAAATGAAGACTGACAAAATGGAAGATCTCCACATGTTTGAACAACCGACTGGATGAAAGAAAACAGAAGGAAGGACTATTTTGCCACTACCCTCAGACAAGTTCTGTAGAAAAATATGTTGAAGTCCCTGCTGCACAAAAGCTTCATTACAGGACTGTAAAAGAGAGTAAGTAGTGAAAAGGTAGCATTTCTTTTCGGTAAAAGTTACCTGCATTAAGGAAGATACAGCGCAGTTGTGGGGATTTGCAGTCTATTTTTGTTTCAAATATGCAGAAAGCCAAGCTCTAAACCAAGACATCAGTAATTTACATAAACATATGCATGTATAGGTTAAAAACACTAAAATAAAATACTTTATGTTTAATGATGACTATTGATAATTTGTTTTCTTATAAAAACTATTTTTGTGAGATTTTTAGTTTACAGGTGTGGCTTTGTTTGGTGCTCAGGTAATTTTCGTTATGAGAGTAGAAGTTCCTACTTATTTTAATGTCTTTTACCAGCAAGTATAACTGCGTGAGCCAAATTGATCTTTATTATGATCTGGTTTGAAGTCCTATATTCAGTGTTGAAAAAAGACATTATATGCATATGCTATCAATGCTTTTTAGAATACCATACAATTATCATGGTGTGCATTCTAACTCAGTGATCTAATTTATGTCTTCTTCCTAAAAAAAATGCCAATGCTTCTGATGTAGTTATCCGAAAAATGCAAGTGTCCTTTAGCCAAGTCTGAGAAGTTCAAGATCCATTTAAAGAAGTATGATAGCCCTTCTCTCTCTTTTATTTATCCTTTACCCATAAAGCATGTCATTCCTGCACCTGTTATCATTAGTTATTACTATATTCATCCATTGCCTTTTAATGTATTGCCATTAAACTGGATGGCAAACAGTGGGCAGGGAAAATGATATGGTCAGTGCCCTGGGGATGTAACAGTAATGGATGGATGGACAGTAATGATTCACTTACTGCAATCAGTGCTACTCCCAGTCAGTTTTCTGATGCAATATTAGTTGCAGAAGAGATATCAGATGAGAGGAAAAAAAATAGAAAAGGAGATTAGTCTACATAAATGGGAAGGAAATAGCAAATAGTTGTGGCTTGAACCCTTCTGTTTATTGCTGGGTTTTAAAGTTCGGAAATAGATGAAAATTATAGGAAGCACTAAAATGGAAATTAACTTTTTTTAAAAGTTCAAGGTTGCTGCAGACATTTCAAAAAACAATTATGTCTGTCCTCAATGCTTTTACTACAGGCCTCAAGACATAAAGAAAGGTGAAACAAACAGACTTAGGTTATGCTTTTATCCCAAATGAAGGCTGAATCTCATTGGACCTGGAATAACTTCTATATACTGCATTGGTGTATTGAGAAAAAGCAATTTTGATCGAATCCTCTCAGATCAGCTGAGAATGAGAATAAACCCATGGAACAGAGTAAAATTACTCATGCACATCAAACTGTAGCTGCATAAGTAGTCTTCTAGTAAGGACATACTAAGCTGGTTTAAAGCATAGTAAAGTCCATAGGACTTGCACAAACTTCATTAGAGTTCTGTGTGTGTCTTTTGTTCAAATTCTTTACTTCTAACCCATAAAATGATAATGCATTACCTGCTCTTTACTTCAGTTATTTTACCTACTGGGAGAATAATATAATGATAATGATGATGATTTTTTTTTAATACAGCACACTGTAAAACACAAAGGAAACACAGATGAGGTAGAATTAAATAGAAAGTCCAGAGATTAATAAAATGGTTTTATTTAAATGTTCATCTAAAAAAGAACATTATAGGTCATTAAATGTTGAATTAATAATTAATTAATTAATACATTGACACAATATTTTTTCAATGCCTTTTTCCCTTGCAAATCCATTTTTCTGGTGTCATATCTGGAAAAAAAATGCTGGTTTGCAAATACTTCTTGGAAGAGTGACTAAGCAAAACCAGACTGAGCTGGAGGTGTAAGAAAGGAGGTGTGAGAATTTTTGGTTGATAGAAGGACGCAATGCTGGAATAATAATAAACAGTGTTGAGATAGCAGCGTAAGAAGCTTTACAACTGTTTAACAAAATACATTTGTTACTATATACATGCCGCAAGTAACTGGATGCTATTTTATCTTTCGAGAGTTTAATTTGCTTGTCTTCTGAAAATGGGCAAATATAGCATCTGTTTCCAACCTTCAACTTCACAAATTTCTCTCTTATCTAGCAAAGCTAAGTTCCTGAAATTGGAGGTAAAGATGCAATTTCTGTACATGTTAAGCCACAGAATTATGTAGACCATAATGACTGAAGAGTTTAAAACCATATCTAGTACACTTCTTGCAAAACTTAAGTGATGTATGTAATTACATTTTTAAATTCCATATACTATTTTCTAGCATGCATGCTTGTTTATTACAGTTCTCTAGGTAAAGATTCATTCTCTGTGCCTTTATGTAATCTAAGACTTAAAAAGTGCCATTTTCCAGCAAACAGTATCAAAGTAAGTAAAGAATGCAGATGTAATCTAGAAGAGCAGAGCTAAAGGTAAACCTCTGTCAATAAGACATGTTGCAGTGCAAGGAGTCCTGCTCCTCCATGGAACATGGGGAGCATGGGCTAAGCAACAATCTCTGCTAAAAAGGGACTTGCTTCTCTGCTTCTACCCATTTTCCATGTCTGATGATCAGTGATTTTTTTTACGATAATTATAGTACAGTTAATTAGTTCAAATACCCAAATTCTTTTCCACTCTGTCATTTGTATCACTGTTTTAGTTCAAATCCACAAGCAGTTATTTACAAGTTGAAGTAGATACTTTGCTTCTTCACAAGGGAAAGTTATACATTTACCATTTTTCTGCTGCAGAACCAATCTCATTGTTTCTCATATGAGTTTGTGCTGGATGGCTTGGGAATGCAGGAGGTTATGCATTACCCTGGAGTTCAATAAGGTTTGGACAGATTTATGGATGAATGGCATGCTCAGGCATAATACAAAACACAGCCCACAGTACTCCCCAAAATCAATCAGTTTGAAATCTCTTCCTTTCCTCTCATGTCTTATCAAGAAGAAACATCCAATAGCATCCTCCAAAACCTTGGAATTTTTCTGGTCCATTAAAATCCCCAGACAATTACCTCCCACATCCTGCATATATTGAGTGCTATTTTTCATGTGGGTGCAGCCAGTGTAAGACAGAAAGAGAAGGTTCATGCAAATTTTTGTTTAAGACAAATAATAGTACAGTCAGAGCAGGTTCTATGTTTATTTCTGCCAGAAGGGGAATTAAAAGTTGTCTGCAGTTTATAGTAATTCACAGTAATTCAAATAGTTTATGAGAAGAATTACTTGGCCAAAATAGAGTGTCAGTCTATTTGTCAGGGCAACACCTGAAAAGGTAAAGCAAGTGTTTGGTTTCTACAAAATTATTAAACTAAGTGAACACAGTCCAGTAGGAGGAACTGATGTTGTTGCTTGAGGTTTTTTTTTTGGTTTTTTTTTTCAGATGGGGTTACACTGAAACATAAAAAAACCACTAAATGTATCTTTTAAGTACTTCAGCATAGCCCAGCATTATCTGCTACAGTACATACCATAGGACTCTGGTATAGGGAATAAAACAGAGACTACAATGGAACTGATAAAGGGCCTGGTATCTTTGGCCTGATCGAGCAGAAACCGTGGGAGACACCGACATGGATAAATACTCCCTGGGCAAAAAGTGACCAAGAAACATGTAGGAAAACTGAGATAAGATAAGCTTACCAGGTGATGTGGTGTCATGAAGAATTTGCAACCAATGGGAAATTGTTGTGAAAAACAGAACCCTATGTAAATACCATACAAGTAAAACCCTATATAAATGCCTTGTATACTCAATAAAATTGGCTTTTGATCCAAAGTCAATATCCCCTGTCTGTCCATCACTGACACTCTGGGTCATGGGAAATTTTTTACTTCAAGCTAATTCTGCTGTGGAAGTTTTTTCACAGCTTTTTTAGAGTAAACTCAAAGTAACTGACTTGCACATCTTAGATCCCTGCAAAAAATCTTCTTGGTCCTGTGCTACACAGAGGACCTTCTTGATCATCCTGGTCACTGTAATAGACATTACTGAGACATTTCAAGAAAATTAATCTCTGCTTTCCAGAAAGGTCCCTTAGAAAGACAGGAAATGGAAAAGTGTCAGGAAGTTATCATTTTGCAGTAAAAGTTTCAGCTCACTAGTCTGTCTATTATATATATATATATATATATATACACATATATATATACAGTGGTGAAACTTGCACACTTATCTTCAAATAGCTTTTCATTACTTAGTTGCTCCATCCAGCCAAGACTAGTGTTCAGTTGTCTTGCTCCCTGAAGAGCTGAAAAGAAACAAGTCCTCCCAAAATACTAGTACAAAGCTACGGCAGACAGCAAGTAGAAAAATCAACAAAATTCCAATCAGATAGTCTTCATCCCCAAATTTCTCCTTACATCATCAGGTCAATCTCCACAGAGTAAAACTGTCTGGTGCTCCATATGAAATCAAATTGTACTGGCTCTAACACAAGTATTGAAGTATTGTTCCCCCAATACTTCAACAAGCCATGGGCAGAGTATATTCTTAGGCTTTGCATCCTCCCGTTCCTCTCCTAAAACAAATAGTTGTAGCTGCCTAGAGGCTGAAAAGACTTTTAAACTATTTTACTAATATTATTGCTGGGTTTGTTGTTTTTATTTCATGCCTTAAAATTATAGCTGAAATTAAATAATTTTAAATGTTTGTTGCTGAGGGTGATGTGATGTGTCTGAAGAAACCATCACTGATGGAGACAGAACAACTACCTCCCTAGTTAGTTACCTTTCTGTGCTCTCCCTTCATCTAAGTGGGAAGAGGCAGCCCATATTTTCCTGCTCTGCCTTACCATGCTGTCTATTTCTTATGAGACACCTCTTGTCTCTCTATCTGCTTGTGGCAGCAAAGCCCAAAATTAAGTTTAAACTTGCCCTGTTGAGAAGCTGAGGCCTGGCATTTGGTGTAGTGTTCTTTATTGTTTACAAGTCATCTAGATTTTTCAAGATTATTATCTAAAATATGTTTAATTAAGTTGCTAGTTGTTGATTTCAGGTGACTGTTGATCACACTGACAGGAGTAAATAGGTGATTGGTAATCAGGAGCTCAGAATATTGCAAGAATTCTAAGGATGACTGCAATTATGTAAGGTCATGTAGAATCAATAATAAGGAAAAAATAATGTTTCCCCCCACCCTGAAAATACAGAAATAAATGGGAAAAAATTGAGAAAGAGAACCATACATATTAATGAGACAGCATTATCTAATCTAAACCCATTGTCTTCTGCCAGCTCAATCAACAAATTATTATAGAGGATAATGTTACTCTTAGGAACTCTAAATGTTTATAAACAGCCCAATTACTATACTGTAGTAACTCATCCTCAAATGCAATCAGGTTTAATATTTTATCAGAAGAAGCAAAGAAGAAAAACATGGAATAAATATGTTGAATTTTAAATAAATGTATGTGAATTTTGTTCATTTCTCAATAGCACAAATAAACAAACAAACACCAAGTTGCCAGTCTCTGAAGATTGCCCAGAATGCAATAATCTTAAATACCAAAACCTAAAAAAACACCCTAAAATCCCAATTGGTACATTATCAGTATTTGTATAAACAATCAAGATGTACCAGTTAGTTGTATTAGTTGTAGGAAAATATATTCAAATTCAGTCAACTGTTTTACCCCCGTAGCCAGTGAGGAAGCTCCCACTGAATTTACTGGAAAAAATACGTGGGCTTACACTGACAGCTTTACCAAATTTCTCTGAAGTATGTTTAAAAGATCTATTGAATGCATCCCAGTTTCAGGTACATTTAAAGGGTATTAGTATAGAAGGGTTTTTTCATCTCCAGGTCCTATGACCTTATAATTAATTGAAATAAATATGTATAGTTGCATATGACTGTAGTCGTTCCCAGCAACACTAACCCATGCCTTGTGCTCCCCTTGGCAATGGCTCTGAAAACAGCTTATTGAGGACTAGGAAATCACCCTTGCTTCCTTCTTCTTTACTCTTCTCTTTTTGGTCCCACAAGACAAATTATCCAGGGACAAACAGAATTATTCAGGAATAGTAAAGGCCTATCATGTTATTTAAACATTGAAGAGAAGCAGAATTATCTAAAGCTGGGAGTGACAGCTGTGACTGGCAGGATTGGTTGCCAGCTCTAGGAATGGCTCTCTTCATGGGCTTGCCAGCTTTTCTAGCCTCTCTGTAAAATGGAACTAGCATCATTTGGTGTCACAGAGATAAGTATTTTGAAGTACTTGGAAGTCACAGAACACAAATACTTTAATTACAAAGACTAAAGAAGAGAGTTTGGATTTCTTTTTTTTTTTTTCACATGGAGATCCTATAATCCAGATTAAATCTGGTTTTGACTCAACTATGAACCTGAAACTAAGGATGGATGGAAAAATCATCTTTTCAAGGGATGTCCATGTTGAAGTAGAGGAATGGTAGCCTACATTTTCTCATTAATCATCGAGTTCCATGATTAACTTTTCACTTTTAATCTTTATCTCCTCAAAGTTTAAGAAATATTAGAAGATGAGGATCACATTAAATGGATCATATTATTTTTTCGCTATAAGTATTAAGCAGTGGTATTTTGAAGCTTAAGTAGAAAAAACTAAACCAGAAAACATAACCCTATGATGCCAGAGTAGACCACTAGAGTTAACCAAGTCTGTAGAACCATTTTTCAAGGTATCTCCATGCAAAATCCCCTATGTTTAATTAAAATAGAATCAAAATTGTGCATAAAACCAACTAAAATCACAGAACCAACTTGATTGGAAAGACCTTTGCGATCATCAAATCCAACCTGCAATACAGGGAGTATAAAAACTATTTATATGATAACAGTAAAGACTTATCATTTCAGTGCAATAGAATACAGCACAGGGAGAATTATTCTGCATTATACAGCATCTAGCAGAATTAGAAATTTTGACTTGAAAAAACAATTTAGGACATAGGAGACATGTTGTATCAAATTATTTTCAGATCATTGACATTTCTTTTCCAAAAAAGAAACTGCTATTTGGCATCCTGTTATGGACCTTGTTCAGACTGCTCATGTATTTTAATGGTCATGTATTTGTATGGAAGAGAATGTCCCTAAAGCAGCTTGCTTTGTGTAAACTTCAAACTGAAGACAGAGAAGATGCCCGGTTTTCCAGAGTGTGCATTTTTACTTCAATGCAAGCAATAAACCAAATCATCTGAAAATCTCTATCAGTGAATGCACACCTAAGCATTTGCCCATACTGATGTAAATGGGCCTCGAATGCCTGAGTCCAATTTACTTTGGTTTAACTGAAATGGAGGACACAAGGCATATAATCAAATAAACTCATATAATCAAAATTAGTTTTCTCAATGCAGTTATGACTAATAGATGCTCATAGATGAGAGCCTTAAGACAAAGTGTAAGACTGTAGTAAAAGAACAGATGCAGGTCTAACCAATGTATATAAAATATCATAATAAACTCTTAATATAGATTTATTTTTTGTGTGTAGCGATGTGTGTAAACAAACACAGCACATAGAACCCTCACAAAAACGATAAGGCCAACACATTTGTTCTTCATTTCCTGTGTAATCTGTGACTAAATATGAAAGGCAAACAACTATCATTATTTTTCTGCACATGAAAACTAGAGATACCAAGAGAAATTATATAACAATGCATTTCATTCAAAACAAAATGTCATTTTCCATACAGCATTTAAACTAAGAAACTTGTCATATGTTTATATAGATATGGATTTTAAAAATGAAGAAAAATAAATAGAAGGAGAGACCATCAGTATTTACTAAACATAAGAATCTTTTCCTGGCTCAGAAAAACACCACATTATTAATGCAGTTTTGGAATTCCATTACCAAACTACAGAGAGCAGCAGGAGGCATGATGAATTTCAGAGGATATTAGGACCAAATGCTAAGTCTCAAGGGGTGCATCTTGAGCAAAGGGCCAGAACCTACAGGGACAAGAAGTAACCCCAGCAGGAGATTAGTAAGCCAAATTCTTGGCAGGTCAGTCCCAAAACTTCTCTCCCCTATGCCTCTCCCCTTGATTGCCTTGAGGAACTTCAGCCAGTTTGAAATAATACAATGGAAGTCTATCACATTGTTTTGTGAACTTTGCCTTAGCTTCTGCATCCTTCTGGGATGGAACTGAATTTTTGTGTCTCACTCTCAGTATCAAACTATAATATATGGCAAAAATACTTAAATATTAAAGACTAACAAGGATGAGGTGTCTATAAAAACTATCTTTCCATGTGAAAGTTATAGGAATTTATTCAAACTCCAAAGAAATCTGGAACAAGTTACCACTGAAAATGGGTGGTTTATATTCTAAATTCCAGAAGACCTAAAATTCTATGGTTAATATTGGTAGTGCCAAAATATATTATGGTTTTCCACTGAAAACAATTAAGTTCATTTTGATGTGCTGCCCAAATGTAATTTACAGTAGCTCTGTAAATTCTAAAAGGGAGGTAAGTAAAGATTGGTTATAGTACACCTAATTAGTAAAAGATAAATAGTGAGAACTCATGCTTAGTTTATTGCTTTTTTCTTTGAAAATAAATTGAAAATGCTGACATTACTTCAGAGAGTGTAAGATTTATGTATTTGGAGGCTAACAGTATTTTCACCCTATGTCTGTACACTCGCCTTCGCAGCTGTCGTAAATGTTCTGTAACACTTCAAATTTTACGACGCTAATTACATCTAAAATGCTTGTGTAACTAATATGTAAGTATATTGTAAGCTTGTGCACAGCTAAATGAACTTCTGAAGAAATTGCAATATTTCGTAATTGCAATGTTTCTACATTATATAATTATACTGAGTTGCATTGGATCTAAAAATATTTGCACATACAGTACAATCCCTGAACTTAATGAGTACACATAGTTTTAGAACTGATTCATGGTTCATGGTCTCAGTGGCATTAGAATTAGATAAGATGTTAGTCTATCAATCCACCTCAGCACTTTATCAGTGAATGGCATATTTCTTATAGTTAGACATACCAACTCAAATGTTGTATGCGCTGTTTTTCGACTGCAATTGTAATTTACTTCATGCGGACTTAAAATGACTGATTTGTTCTCAAATTATATTTAGAAAGAATTAAAAGAAACCCAAAGCTATTGTATATATTTAACACAAAACATTCTGTAATTTCCCTGAAAAGCAACACATATTCTTTATTTCTTTTTTTAGCCAACTTGCTAATTTGGAAAAAACAAAACAAAAAACAAACAAAACAAAACAAACAAACAAACAAAAAAAAACAAACAAAAAAAAAACCAAACCAAAAAACTACATACCAAAAAGACAGATAAAAACCCCATAAATGGTCTCCTTTTTTCCCCAATTCATTGTGGCACTCCAGCCTTTGCAGCTGTCCATAGTTTGTTTCCCTGATGCAAAGAAACTAAACTTCAATATTTTGGCTCTCAGACTGTTTCTGAAATATTCAACTTTTTGGATGTGTGATGGTATTGATTTTGTTGGTTTTTGTACTGAAACACTAATCTTAGAAAAATTAGGATCTTAGTTAAAAGTTAGAAGTTAGAAGGAGAACCAGGCTTGAAGTAGTTATCTGAAACTTAAATAATTGGTTGTCTGTCATCTTTGCTCAGCTGTGCTTAGAATGGGAAAAAGCAAAACCGGTAAGCAGGCCTGAAGAAACACGAACAATTGCAACCAGAAACTCATTCTTTGAAAAATTGGACTATCCCCAGAAATCATTTGTATTGTCATTAAGAGAAAAGGTCCTCCTTTTAAGACCCGTCCTCACAAAAACGACCCCAGACTTAATTCAAGAAGCCAACCACGCATGCTTAATAGCTATTCAAGCTAATTTCCATAGGAAGCAGGGAATGGGAGGGGCAGGTATTATGAATATGTATTTGTTTTAACCTTTTGTCAATAAATAGACTCTGTGGCCACCTGTAATTTTGCAGTGCGTATTAGGGGGCTACCCCACACTGCTGCCCAGCGCTGAATAAACATACCCTTTCTAACTTTAAATTGTTAGAGAGTCTTTTGTCCTTCACAGTTGAGTACTGGTATTAGACCAATACTCATATTTTGGTAAATCAGTACTAGGTTTAATACTGACTTTACTTTGTATTTTCAAGGCACTGTCTCTGGATGTAGACCTTTTGTCTAAATCCATTTTAAGCATCTTCTGCTTCAAACTTCTAAATAGCTTAGTTGAATGCCTTTCTCAGAATCTCTCTAATTATTTTAACTTTCTGCTCTTAATATATTTTTGCACAGATTTTTGTAACCACATTGTAGTTTCATTTAGCAGAACAGGAAAAAAAAAACAAAAAAAACCCCAAACCTTTGCTTGAAGAGTCTGACTTTGTGATGTTCACAAGTCTTTTATTCTTGCTCTTCTCCCTCGGAAGTTTGCTTTGAAGGTGAATCTCTATTAAAGGACGAAAATAGTCCCATTAGACTCTTAAGAATTTATCAAGTCAAAACTACTACAAAGTTGTTGAACGGTGGTAGGTGAATTAGAGCCCCTTCTTTAGTAATCAGCTTCTTTATCAAACAACCCTGCAGCCAGGTCTAATGCATAATCACTGATGTCTGTTACATGATATTTTTTTGCAATCTCTTTTCTTGTCAGAGTACTTTTCTTGCTTAAAACTTCTTTATCAGCAAAGATTGACCACATTTGAAAAAGGGGACATATCTCTATTCAAATTATTCAGTCTGTGCTACTATCACTTTGGAACCAGAGTCCAACATAGGAGACAAAAATTAAGATGCAAATCTATATTTCCAGAATGGAATTGGCTGCTTGCAAATTACAAGAGTGTGTTATAAATACATGCCAAATTCCTATATTCCTATACTCCAAATTTTAATATATTACAATATCTGAGTACTAACAATCATCTGCCTATATTCAGTAACAATGTTTTGGATATTTCTGCTCCAAGTACCAGTTCAGCAAGCAGAAAAGAAAAGATATCTGCCTTGAGTACCACATGAAAGAGAAAGCAAGTTGGTCTGAAGCAGCCCCTCTTCTCTTCAGACTACTGTGCTGTTGGCAGGAGTGTATCCTCTTTGACAGAAGAAGAAAAGAAACAATGATAAAAAGGCAGACACTCACAAAANGCCTTTTTGAAACAATAATCTACAGGGATGAAAGAGGAGATATCAGCCTGCTTTCCATGAAAAATAAAACAAAGGCAAGTGCTACACCAAATATTCCTGTACATCTAGTGGGAGGTAATTGAATTTAAAATACTCACCCTGAGGTGAAAATAGTTCCTGTGCCTGTATTTGCCATCCTAAACAAAGCCTTATGGCTATATGACACAATTTCAGGAACTACTTTTCCCACCTCAGGCAATATTTTACAGCTGCAACCACAGGTGCCAAAGTGTACCAGAAGGGAAGATACCAATAATTAGACTCATAAGGGTCCTTTCTGGGCATTTCAAATGAAAACTAGACTGGTTGAGATTTATGGCAAGGCAGAGTTCAGGCTGTAGGACTGGAGACACAGGAGTTTGTGGACAAAAGGAAGGAGAATCAGATGAAAAACCACAGAGGAAGAGAGCATTAAAGGAAAGCTTTTCAGAAAAAAATAGGCAAGGAGGCAGCCTACCAGAAGGAAACTGGTTTGTTTATGTAAGAAAGGATGAAGGTAACAGACAAAAGTGATTTATGCCTAAAGCATTACATTCAAGAATCTAAGTGAGGGCAAAAACACAACCTGTGTAGGAATGTTGGTTAAAGTAATACCATACACTACCACCACTTGTTTTTTCCCACAAATATACTGGATTGCACTTTTCAGATGTATTCTCTCAATATCTGGAACTTGCAGATCCTTGCAGTTTGTGAGGAAACACACTTTAATTTGTAACATGACTGAACCTTTCTCTGGATCCATTTATGCACAAAATAGTTTTGTCTATTTTTCACTGTCACTCAATCTGCCTTGTACTTTGTGGATTGCCTCACATTTTGTGCAACCACTAGATCAACTTCAAGGGAAATAAGCTTTATTCTAGCAAATTAAAGTGTTAAGATATTTGTAACGAAATGAGACATAAGTTTCCCTTGATCAAAGGCAAACAAATTTTTTAAAAAACAACCTCCCTCCCCCCCAAAAAAATAAAAAAGAAAACAAAATAGCAAGCAAGCAAACAAACAAGAAAAAAAAAAAAAACAAACAAGCCAACAAAATCAAAGCCTGACAACAATAACAAAAAGCCCCAAAATAAAGCAAACAAACAACAAAAAATTTGCAACCAAATAACCCATAATTTATTTGGATAAATCTCAGCACTAATTGTCTTTTAGTTGTTTCTGTATGCTATAGAACTTAGCATTTGAGTAATTTTTAAATTAGTAGGACTGAATCATCTCTTTGTTCACTGTAGGCTGTACCTTTTTTTTTTCTTTTTTTCCATTTATTCTGCTTCTATCTTTACTCTTTCCTTGGTGTTTTTCAATCCATTAAGAAGATAGTTAGAGTAATGGAAATCCTTTCATAAGTATGGCTGCACTAGCTAAAATATTTCCCTTTAAATACAAACAAATATTTTAATGCAGGCTCTTAGGACTCACTAATTGCAAATAAAGAGATCTTTTTTTTTTTTTTTCCTTTGAAGAGCTATTTCTAGTGCATCAGGTTGTTGCACTACTTCAGAAAAGAAAGTACCTCAGAAAGTTTACATTTCCCACATATTTTATTAAAATAAATAACAATCTCATTGTTATTTCTTAAAAAACACCACACAGAACATAATGGATTAGCTGTCAGGCTTATTTCTTCTGTACTCCATTACCTTTTGTATTTTCAGGACCTTTAATATAATATGAAGAACCTCACTCCTGAACAGAAGAGGAAAGCAGAAGATTTAAATACTCTTCTTCCAATCTGAAGATTAGATCAAGTTACTGACGAAGAGCCACACTGTGTTGTTAGGAAATAGCCTTAAACAATGGATCCCTGGTCATTCACTTTACTTAATTTTTATTTTGCCCCCTGGCTATGTCTTACACCATTCCAACTGGCTCTCTAGAAGACAAGTATTTTAAAGAGAGACCTAATCACTAACAGTTTGGAGGCAAGGCAGCCTTCTTAGTTGCTTGGTTTCATAGTCAAGGATGAGTCCTTGATGATGTTGTGTAGCCATATTAACATAGTGGCTGAATAAAGACTGAATGAAACAAAAGGTATTTTAAGAGTAGTAAAGGTGTGCAGGGAGCACAAGAGGAAAATTAAAAGGAAACACTAATGGTAACTTTGTTGTTACAATACTTTACAGACTGTGCTAGGTATGACAGAACAGGAAAGAAACATAAGTTTGAACTGCACAAAGCTTGTGATCTAGTTTATAAGACCATCACCCCAAACAGGGGTTATCCAACAGTAGGGGAAGAAGAAAGCAAATCCTGAGTTGATGCTATCCATTAGTACTGGAGTACAATTATTAGAAAGGAATAGATAGTATCAGATAGTATTTCTCAGGATCTTATAAGTAAAGGAGGAAAAGGAGTGAAAAGTAAAAACAAGCAGCAAAAAGAGGAGAAAATAAGAGGTGGCACTCTGGAAGTACATTCATATATCTAGTTCTAAAATCAAGGAATACTTTTGCCCTCAACTTGGGACTTCTGGCCATATTCTTAGATTTATTTTATGCTTTTTTTTGTGATTAATTCAAAGATTTTAAATTACTGAAATTACCAGAAGGTTTCGCTAAATATTTTCATATTTTTTTAGCCATTTAACTGAAGAAGATTTCATCTCCAAGAATGCAATAAATTTATCAGCATTTCCTAGAACAATTAGGTGCAATAAATCTTATATGAAGTTAAATTTTTTTTATGCTCTTGATAGAAATAATTGCTACACCTCAAGAGAAAGATGTCCATCAGTTACTCCTGGTGAGATTCCAAGGTGTTTCAACACATAGTGCATATGCAGTCTTCAGAAAATCATTATAATTTAAATGGATAATGAGGACTTTATTTGCTATGAGTTCTGTTGCTGCTATACCAGCCTTTTGGTCTTTAAAGGAAGCTACATAATACTGTTCAGATTTTTCTGACTTTTACTAATACTGTTATGATTTTTCTAATCCTCAGTGACAGGAGTAATGGTTGCTTCCACTGTGCCTTCTGGAGGGTCCTGAGTACACTAGTAGAAGCACTAAGTGAAAGTAGAATGCATTGTGCTAATTGAAGAAGGAAGGTTTCAAATAAAATACTTAACAAAGTCTGGCAAACAATCTCAACATCCTTCTTTCAGTATCTTGCATCTCGCAGTAACCAATGCTGAGGTGTCCTAAGCATGAACAAGCTTCTACTTATCCCATGCAAAAAAATTACCATTACCAAACGAACAAAAAGTCCAGATCTGCACAGCCTGTGGGCAAAAGCTCAAAACTCATGTCCTCAAGGTTGAACAATGCTGTACAATCACTAAACAAATTGCAAAAAGTAAGATCTTGTTCAGGAATACATTTTAGTTGCCTTTTGGAGAAATAGCCAAAGTTTGTATTACCTGCTGTCCTCACAGTCAGTGGTTGCAGAAGTCATGTGGCCACCCCATTTAAGATGCTTTACTGTAACTTCATTTTGATATGAGAAAGAAATTTATACTGAGAACAGCAGTTCACTAGAAAAACCTTCCCAGGCCTATCACAGAGTCCCCATCATTGGAGGTTTTCAAGATGCAATCTGACAGGTTATGAGATAATCTCATCGAGGTTCCCCTTCCCTTGAAAGGCTGGAATAGACAGCATTTCAAGGTCCCTTCCATCTGGTGCTATCATCTGTGGTGTGTTGACTTTCATCACCCATCCAGCACTTACCCAGTGACTCTTCTGAACAGGACAGAGGGAGGAAAAAAAGGCAAAAGAGATCATTAAGAATCAAAATAAAGACAGGGAGTTCTGCTAGTATTGTCATGGGAAAAATGGACCTGACTAAGGAAAGATTTAACATAAGGCTAATTTAACGGGATTTGGATAACAAGAAACAAATGTTAAATCAACCCTGAGCTCCACTGAGCAGAGTCTCATTCCATCTTATTATTCTTTCCCATCATGCAGTTAATAAATCATAAGATATCCCCTGAGGCTGTGCTTAACCTCTCCTCGCAGATCAGAGGTGAACACACCTTCACCATGTTTGTGGCTTTTTTCTGGACTTGTTTATATTTATTTATATTTTTATATTTGAAGTTAGGCAAGATGAATCCACTATTTGACCATTACGGGATAGCCTGTAATACCAGTAAATCCGTATTGCTGTTGTTAGTGCTGTGCTCTTACACAGGAAAACATAGTAAAGGGATCCACAATCCCTCCTCTTTTTCTATCTTCCACTCACCTTCTGTGACCAGGAGGGAAAGAGTTGTCAGAAGGCACCCAACTGTTGTTTCTTTAATTTTGAGTACACAGTTAAAGAGTCACCTAATTTTTTTCTTTTATTATCATGAGATGAAATTTGATGTCAAAATTCACCTTATACATGTTATACATGTCTTTGATGAAGACAACAATCAGCAATAAAAGTGCTTTTTTCCTTTGTATCTGAATTCCATTTAAAAAATTCTACTCCAGGCTTGTTTATTTCCAACAACGTAATTCTGGACTATGTGAGTCTGAATCAATAAGAGCATAAGCCTGAAGTTAAAAACCTGTAAGCGATTTATCTCCTGTATTCTTCTGTAAGGGCTCTGAGAGGGATACACTATTTTGACATATTGCTATTCACTCCAAAAGTTGAAGTGTATTCATAAAAATTGTTATTAATTGTCATTAATTATTCATTTCATGACTGTGTTATGAAGTGAAAATAAGTACCATTCAACTACAAGAAATCCATCTCCAAATTTCACGGTTATGTTTCAAACATTAATCTCTTTCCCCTGGGCTATAACTGTAGGACTTGGACAGCACTTTGATGGAACTCATCTGATATTTTTTCTCTTCCTCAGCTGACCAACAGTCCATAAGGGTTTCTTTGTTTGCACATAATATCTGCACCAAAGAATCAGCTTTTTACAGTTCTGTCTTCAGTTGAAAAATACCACTATTTAGTAGTTCAGAAACTCAAGTTCAGACCCTAAAAAAATAATTAAAAAAAAAAAAAGTTTTAGAGATGAAAAGGAAGTACTAATGATTAATAGTTGCTTATTCTCTAAAACAAAGAGTAAAGGTAGAAAGTAACTTAAGAAACTTGAGGTTTACATCAGTTTATTCCATCTTTAGTCACTACTGTCAATCAATAAGTAGGTATAGTCGAGCTAGTATTTCTATGTGCTCCAAGTATAACATGGTGACTGAAAGTTGCTATATATTACAGGTCTCTCTCTTCCCTGCCAGTAAGCATTGAGTTCTAATTCAATGCAATTTCATTATTATCCAGCCCCATACACAATAGGAATTGATGATCTTCTCTTTCACCTGTTTCTGTTCTTTGTGACAAATTGATCTGATAAACCAGAAAATTAAACTGTGTCTGGAGAAGCCAGACTAAACTCTACCAAAAGTAGAAGAAATGGGATGTATACCTATTTGGATCAGGAAAGCATTTGGATGAAACCTTGACTATAAATCATAGTGACTAATCAAACACAACAGTGTTCAGAATGACATACAACACATTTTTAAACACAGATGTGAATAGAAGCCAGCACAATTTCAACTAGAAATAAAAGCAGGGGATATAAACTTGAAAAGAATGTGATTATCCTTTTAATTGTGTAACCTACCCTGAAATCTTCCATTGAATTAATGAGGCCATACTGTCATCTTCACCAAACAATGAAGAAGAAAATAATACTAACTAACAAGGCAGAAACTAGAAGTCTTAGCAGTGACTTAGGTGATGAATTTCACACCTGAAATAACAAACAACAAAAAGCGTGAACAGTTTGAGAACATCATATGTACTGCAAATACTTTGCTTATAAATATACTTAGACAGTAGCAAAAGAATCAATAAAATGTGTTAGAAGTTGCAAAACCTCAATATAGAATTTTTTATGCATTTTCAAAGCACAGAATTTTCCAAACTAAACTAGTCTACAAATATCCCACAGAATTCATAATGTTCCTGAAAAGAGCGTAAAATGCAGTACTGAAATTTTTATCGAGAAGGAAAATGTTTTCATGTTTCAAAAAAAAGTACCATTTTGTCTTGCAGAATCTTACTGCATTTCCCTTCTTTTAAAAAAGGTAATGGAACTAAAGAAATTAGTGACTCATTTTAAAATGACTTTGTTCTACTGAATGACATGAAGTAAATGTTTCATTCCACAATATTCTTTACTTGGAAAAATCCGTTGACCTCAGAACTCAGCTCTGGATATATGCAAGAATGGTAGCTTTTATTAATTTTTCCTCTATGGGCCTTTCCTAAGGCTTGCCCAAACAAAAATGACATCCATCTTTTATATCAGGCTACAGAACACGACAATCAGCAACTCAGAGCAGAGCTTCGACTACGTTACTTTCTAATGTGAACAAGCACTGTAATGAGTTTGCATTGAATTTGGACTTCATTAACTTAGGAAGACAATGTAAAAGTCTTCACCTCACTGAAGCCCTGAGTAACATTGTGGTCATTTCATTTTTAAACCAGGTACAGCAATTCCTCTGAATCACAGATGCAACAGATGGAAGGTTGGCTATGTTTTGATCCTCCTTACTGCTCACATGTCTTTAACTCACAGACAGATATTATCCTCCTGGTATCAGAGACTTTAGAAACAAAACAAAGGGATGAGCCTTTAAAGGGTTCTAAAGAAAAAGGAGATGTCTGCATGATTGTGTTATGTTGCTTTAGGCCTTTATCCAAAGCCCACTGAATGCAATGGACAGATTCCTAAATATTTCCAGAGGGTATAGACTCTTATTTTCTGCCTGCTTCCAGTGCTATAAAAACTGTGGAATAGGGTGAAGCAGAGTGAGTAGAGCCTTCCTGTTCTTCTTTGGGCAGAATGCAAGAAAACAGGATGCCAGAATTATGCAACATCAGACATAACCAAAACAAACTAACAATCAAAACTCCCCCAAACCAAAACCAAAAAAAAACCCCAAACAAACAAAAAAACCAAAAAGGAAAAGAAAAATAAAAAAACACCACCCCCCCCAAAAAAACCCCACAAAACAGAAAGAAACTCAACGAACCAACCAACAACAAAAAACAAAACAAAACAAACAAAAACCCCAACAAACAAACAAACAAACAAAACAAAAGCAAACAAATAAACCCTCATACAAAATCCAGCAATGCAGTTTTTATTGTCCTTAGGATAAGACAAAGTTACAGGTGTAAAGCAATTGTATTTAGAACATATAATCATCCACAGAATTATCAAAAATGAGGGTATTAAATTTCTTTAAATCTTTTCTTCTGAGTAATCTGAAGAGACTAGAAAAAGCACAGAAATTCAGTACAGAAATTTCCTGAACTGGCATGCTGAAAACACTCAACTTCACCATCTCATACCCCTTCATCACCTCTCAAGAAAAGCAGAGATTTACATGCATTTTGGAAAGGTTTTTCCTCACTCTACTTATCTCTAAATCAAAATTCAAGGGGAAAAAACCCAAACAGTTGTTTTTCCCTTTGTTCACAGCAAGAGGAACATTTCTTCTCTAATCACCCACTGGTTGAAGTTCTCAGAACATACTTGTTCACAGTTTTAAAAAGCAAATAAATAAAATGTGTAGTCAATAGGAGTACTATAATTTGCTAGCATTATAATTTGGCAACATAAGCTTTGTGTCAATCAGTCACCCTTTGCTACTTTACACAAACGTTTTTTTGGGAAAGGCTTCAATACATCCTGGGACCTGAAGCCAAGAGAAGTATCCAAGTCACTCTACCACAGAGATGAAAGTGAACATTCATCTGTAACATAACAAATAGAAATAGATGAGCACAGAAAACAAGACACACAGCTAAGTGCTTTTCTATATCTAGTATACATAATCATTACTTTCTGGGGGCATTGTATTCAACAGAAAAAGAAGGGAGTCTTTGTAATAAAATAACAGCAGGTTCAGAACTAAGACAACACCTGAAGGAGGGAAGGTTCTATATTTTTGTCCATAGAGTAGAGAAAGACAAAGAAGAGGATACAGCACTCTCTGAATTTCTGTTCTGAAAATACTAGTTTTAATTTTAAGTTAATATGGAAACATGGCTCATGGTAGTGTATTACATCATGCGGCATAGTCATTGTTTATTGCAGTTGACATTGCAAAGGCCATCCAAATGGAATGGCTTTATTGGTTTTTCTACACAAGCTATTTTTGGTTTGGATAAGATCAGGAATAAACAGGAGCAGTTGTGCGACTCAGAAGACAGAGCAAGTTAGAAAAGAGAAAAAAATTACAAAATTGTCATTTCAATTGGAATGAGTGTGAATTTTTCTACTAAATGTAAGGGGTGGTTACAGATATTACAATAACGAGTCTTCAGATACTGTAAGACAAAATATTATGCTTGCACCTTGTGCTTCCCTCACACAAGATTGGCTAAGCATGTGCCCTGAGACTCATGATGATCCTCTGTTAAAGCACAATAAAACTACAATTCTGTTTTACATTCTGTGATGACAGACACTCCAAACCCAGTAATTTACAAAACCACAAATCTTTACTCAGGTCTTCACGCAAGCATAAATAAGGCTCACAATAAATATAACTGGGCAGCAAGGTCTCAGAAACTGGCCAGCAACATCATAAGAAAACATGAATGTCAAGAGTCTGTGGAGTTGCAAGCAATTTTGTGCCATTATGGAACTGAGAACATTAAGTCCTTTCAGATGATTATAAAAACAAGACTGACCAAAACATTACACATCTCTATGAAAGTGCTAAGAATAATGCACATTGATGAGACAATCCGCATACACTGCTTCTATTCCAACCTCATTGCAAACACCTTACACAGAAACAGCAAAACTGCCTTGTTCCAAGGCAGGAAACACTCACTTGTCAAATTAACCTGTTAAATCTTCAGTTATCACATTTCTAAGGATGTTTCAGAATCAAGTTGGAGTGCCCAGCTGAAACAATAGAAAGTATGATCTACAAATACAAAATATACAAATACCCAGGATCTTTTTGCATTAGTGTAATGCAATAAAACTAAATTTCAATCAGTCTAAAAAGGACACCTAACTCTAATTTTAGGTAGATTCTGTCTCAACTGCATGCTACTCTGAATACTGTTCCTTTTAGAGACAAGAGGTAGCTTACAGCCCTTTTAAAATCATAAATCTATGCCTCATATGCACTATTTTGAATTAACAAGCTGGAAGGTACATTTCTTTTCCATCAGCATGATTTTGAGCAGAAGTTTTTCCTAGTCTAGGAATTGAGCATTCATTGAGTGCAATCTTTATGAGAATTGCTGTTTCAGCCTACATCTGGTTGATATGATGCAGCAATTTAAGTCCTGGAATATCACACTTAATTCTGAGCAATGTCATACTAGCAGATGAATAAAAACTCTGAGTATCTTGAAGTCCACAACTCATGCGATAGTCAAATCTTCACATTTACTGAAGGCTCTGATACAGACTTTACCTAAAAGATCTTAGAATCATAAAATTATTTCGGTAGATAAAGACCTTTAAAATCATCAAGTCCAACCATTAAGCCAGCACTGCAAAACCCACCATTAAACCATGCCCCTAAATATAACATCCACATGTCTTTTAAAAATCTCCAGGTGTGGAGATTCAACCACTTCAACCACTTCCCTGGGCAACTTGCTCCAAGGCTTGACATCAAATTTGGTGAAGAAATCTTTCCTAACAGGCAACCTAAACCTCCCCTAGAGCAATTTGTGGTAATTTCCTCTCACTCTATTTCTTGCTGCTTGGGAGAAAAGACCAATGTTCACCTTGTTACAGCCTTCTTTCAAGTAGTTGTGGAGAATGGTGAGGTCCTTTCTGAGCCTTCTCTTCTCCAGACTAAACAACCCCAGCTGAACCGCTTCTCAAAAACTTGGCTCCAGACCCTTCACAGCTTCCTTCTGTTCCATCAGAAGCACAAGGAGACTGAGCTAAAAGCAGCTCTGAGGACAAAGCTACAGAGCATATCTAAAGGTCTTATACTTAAAGGAGGCAGAGGTTGAGAGGTGTGCCTCCATCATACCTGAACTGAAATCCAGGCATCAGTCAGGATACTAGCTGAGGCTGCTTAGGGACATTATGGCTTGGCATAACTTCAGGGTAAAAAATTAACATGTCATCAAATGTTTTAGGTTCTTTACAAAGAAAAATGTAGAATTAACATGATTTATTAATTGGAGTGGTTTGGGGGCAAAAATGCATTTGTCATATTACACACAACTGGAAAAAATATTTACACATTTAATTTTTTTTTCGGTACAAACATAAATCTGGATTTATTTTCTTTTTAACGCCAAAATTCTTTTTCCTGAATTATCTAAGGTGAGATTAAAAAGATAGAATCCAATGTATCATGTAATTTTTTTTCTCTGCCAGGTTTAATTACTTAACATAAATATTGTAATTTATTAACACTTTTAATAATGTCATCTTCACCTATTCATCAGGGATAACCAAACATTATAGACAAAGGTATTTGTTCTAAAATGACTCTAACTAATGAAACATTTTCTGTTTAGGATGTACATACTCTATATTTCCAAAAGAAGCACATAATGTTTTAATTTGAAAAATTTCTATGCACAACATGTTATTCTTGTATTATGACTAACAAACAAAATCTATTTGACATTTATAATCCTCTTGCATCGTGAAAGGGAGAAATAAGGTAGTAGACTGGATTTCATATTCAATCATGATGATAAACAACTTCACACTTACTCTTATTTTTCATTTTTAAGATGTCAACACCCTTTATAAAAACTCCCAAACTTATATTCTTTTTTTATGGATGGCATCCAAGGATATCTAAGGCAGACAGACACAATTACACAAAGTCACACAGATGTTGACAGGAAATGTACTTAACTTTGTGAAACATAAGAGCAGAAAATATTTCTTGTGTAAACCTCTACTCGGTCCTAGTCAGAATGCAACTTTTCAGTATGAAATCAACAGAAATTTGCTAGGTTTTCCCAGTAGCACTAGATTCAAGTCCTCAGAGGTGCAGATATTAACTACAGTATAATTTCCAAGAATAGTACTGGATGTAGCATGGCAACCCAAAGTTCATGTTTGGTGTAGTAAAGGAAATGTTGAAACAGGCAATTTTCACATTTTCTTTTGAATGGTCAGTTAATGAGAAACATTAAATAAAACCAAGTTCCGTTCAGGTTATTATCTTGGATTCTAAGATTACTATGCTACTAGAAATGTTGACAGAGAGCACCACTGAGTAGTTACAGTATTAAATAATTCATGTATCTATAGCACTTTTTCCAAGATCAAACAGTGCCAGCAATTGAAACTAGTCTAAACAGCAGATAAACCTATGTTTACAGGTAAAATGATGCATGATACATGCTCTGAGATGATTACTCTTAAAATTGCACCCTTAAAAGTCATAGTCTGACTAAAACAATGAAATGTATGTATATGTATGTTATATGTACATGGCTGGACTATAACCAGAAAATTCATCCCACCCATGTCAATAAGTCAAAGAGAGCAACTCAGTAAAAAAAAATGATAGTGTTGAACCATATGTCTCAGAAAAGAGGACAGATAGGTTATTAGTCTGTGTGTCTATTCTCCTTCCCCAGATTGTCTTTTAGTGTTTTGATTTTATATAAAAAATTAAAATTGAAATATTGTCCTTGGCTATTTTGATTTAATTTATTGTAAGAAGTAGAAGCTTCATTTACAGTAGTTTCACGAATATAAGCCGCACCATTTTAACTAAAATTTTGCTCCCACACCGGAAATGCGGCTTACATTCAGGGGCG
>PYHW01010631.1:1176445-1191262 GCA_013186435.1 Turdus rufiventris | reverse complement strand
TACTTAAACCAACAGAATTTCACTGTAGAAGTGTTAAGTTGTAGAAAAAGTACTTGTTATTGAGTAAAATTATTAACAGAAGTTAGACAAGCTTTCTTTGATATTCCAGTTTAATTCAGTCAGAGTTTTATAGAGTTTCATATTATTTTTCTTTCTCCTGCATTCATCCAAATCTTACCAGGAATTTTGACCTTTCCTAAATTTCATTAATAGAAAAAAAAAGTCAGGTAATGCAAATTATTTAAAGAAAAAAATTTCCCTGAATTTATGAACTAAATTTTTTTCTCTTCTCTTTACAAATTAAATTCAAATCTTTACAGGAATTCTTGTATTTTTACCTTGCAAATATGATAGCAATTACATTAAACCCCATAAATTTTCATAAATTTCTCATATTCCATTGCTCTTGACCATTATCATCATAAAAAAAAAAAAAAAGAAAAAAGAAAAAAAAAAGGAGGACAAAATCTAAGGATATTTCATAAGATTTAATATCAGACTTCGGTAAATTTGCATACCCCTAGGTTCTAAGCCTTTGCTGATTATGCAGACAATTTCTGTAGTTTTCTCCTGGCCCTAAAAATATATTGTACTCATCATGTCTCTGGAGAATTTAAAGCCAGATTTATGTTTTCATAGATTTATCTAAAATAGATCAAACTGTAACAAGATCTAAACCAGGTGGTCCTTTATCTTTACCTGTAACTTTCTGGATAATCTCCTGTAGAGATCTCCTGTAAAAGCAATCCTGTTAAAAGCAAACCCAAAGAACAACAACAGCAACAAAAAAAAAACAAAAACAAAAACAAAAAAAAAAAACAAAAAAAAAAACCAAGCACAACAAAACACACACAAAAAAAATCCAAGCCCAAACAACTTTTGAAGCAGAGATACAAATCCACAGAGCATTCACAGAGATTCTCAGAGCCATGGAATCCTTACTGCTGATAAGTACGCCAGAGTTGATTAGCAATAGAAGTGGGATGCAGTCACAGAACAACACTTTTGCTAGTTTTGACACTAAAGCCATGGTCAACCATCAGAAATCAAACCTGATCTTATTTTTGATAGAAACAGATATTGAGAGAAATACTAGAAAGTGTTATAGCATACTTTACAACTTATTTTTTCCCCACGTATAATTGTCAAGATACTTTTTTTAAATGTTGTTTGACACCAGAAAATTCTACCATACAAACATAACAACAAAATACCAAAATACCTAAAGACCAAAAAAAATTAATTAATAAGCTGAAAAGGTGTATGCTCATTTCTCATCTTATTTCCCAGGCCTGCTGCAGTGGGACTTGTTGGGATAGAGTTAATTTCCTTTGTTGTAGCACCGATGATGCTGGTTTTTACTAAAGCAGTGTCCATAACACGCCAGTAATTTGGGTATTGTTGAGCAGTAGTTGCACAATCATCTCTTTTCCCACTCTGTCCCTGCAGTGATTAGGCTGAGGGTGAGCAAGAATTTGGGAACAGACACAACCTGGACAGCGGATGAGAATTGACCAAAGGAGTACTCCATGCCATTTGAAGTCATACTTAACAATAAAAATCTTGGGGAAGTTCTTTTTGTGAGGAGTACTAGTAATTGCTCAGAGACTGCATGGGCTTTGGTCTATTTGTAAGAAGTGGTAAATGACTGGCTTTGCATCATCTTTTTATCATCTTTTTTTTTTTTCTTGCTTCCTTCCTTTTTCCTTTGCTTATTAAAGCATCTTTATCTCAACCCATAAGTTTTCCCACTTTTGTTCCTCCTATTCTCTTCCTCACCCTGCTCAGGATAAGGAGTGAGCAGGCAGCTGTGTGCTTCCTACATGCTGACCAGGGTCAATCCACCACAATTTACATTGGAGAGTTTTTAATTGTCTTCACATCAAAGAAGTCATTTCTTACTATCGTAGTTCCTTCACATCCTGTGCATTGGCCTGTGCTCAGTATTCTTTCCTTTCTAGCTTTATCATCATTTTTTCCCCTAGTGTAATCTCAAATTTGATACTAAATTCAACACATCCAGAAAATCTGAGTTCTGCAAAAACTGTCAGGAAGCAGAGATTACAAGGGTGAATCTAATCTTATCATTCTATTGCCATAGTCTAGAAATACCTTGCAAACCTTGCCCATTTGTGATTTGTTGAGTGAAGTACCATTGTTGTAGAATCAGTAACTTAATAGAAGAGGCATCAGGATAAAATACTTCAGAAAAAAAGAATGCTATACACAACTTATGTGATAACTAACATAAAAAACAGTTTAGGGTTCCACTTTTAGACAAATTCTATCTTTCATTTAAAGAAGTATTATAGAGTGCTGGATTGTCTCAAAACCTCCTGGTAAAAGCCACTGGATTTCAGATGAGTGCAGGGAAACACAAACACAAACACACAAAGATATAAAGATTCAGCATAATGATAAGATGATAAAAATGCAAATTCCCTTTTCCAAAACAGCTAGATTTCCTGTAGGTAACTAAATCAAAAATGTTTATAAAACACTCTGAGACATGTATAATTTTTTAAAAACTAAAATGAAACAGAATATAAAATTGCAAAACAAACAGGTGATTCCCCAAAACTTTCAAGATATGATAACTTCCAGATTAACTTCTGTGCATTCAGGCCTTTTCATTCTCATCTCTACACCTACCTGAGCCTGGATGGATTCTGAGAATATGTGTTCATTTGTTTAAGTCCTAAGAAAAGCTTAACTTGTCAGGCAAGCTCAAAACATCATGTACACTATACATCAGGCGTGATCCATACATAATGGTCACACATACGTTCATTTTCATTTAGAACAGAAAAAAAAAAACAAAAGTAAAAAGGAGAAAAAAAGGAGAGATATCATACTTCATGCTCTGTCTTCACCCAGCCCTTGTCCTGAAGGTGGTCAGAGTTAATTACTTTCCTTACACTGAGAGCATTCAATCAGTAGGAAAGAGCTCCATGTTGATATCTTCTCCAAAAAGTATTGTTTTCTTTGTTTTGTTGTTGTTGGTGGTGGTTGTTTTCTTGTTTGTTTGCTTTCTAATTATACATCTAGAAAATCCTAGAAGCAGAATGTAGTATGGTTATCTGTCCCCTTTTCTGGGACAGTCACACTACTGTGCTAGGAAGATGTCCCTCTTTTTTCAGCTGTGCTGAGCAGTGGATTGTTTTCTAGAAAGCAACACAGATGTGCTTTTAATATCTTCTAATATCTTAACTTCACTAGCAACCTTGTGATGAGAGTAGGCCTTTGCGAAATGGTATTTGGGGATACTGACTCCCTGCATTAAGGCAGCCATGGACATGGCAAAAGACATTGATCCATTTAGGATGCAAAGTTGCAGGATAATGAGCAATGCAGAATAATTTCCCTATTACGTTAAAATATAATTTTCTTTCATATTAGATGTGTCACACTTTGTGCATTTCCTGTTGATTCCCATAAGAAAATAGTGAAATTTGTTTTTTTCAGTAGCTGAAATCTGGGATAAAACATTTAATAACAACTGTAAATGCATGTCAAAGTAATTTAAGTTGAAAAAAAAATTGGTTATATCTTATACATGTTAATTTTTTTCTACATAAATATTTTTAATCTTCAGCTAGAAACCCTTTCCTTTGTGAATGTGAATGCTTTAGTTCAAGTAGTTTAACAAATCTTAAAAAACGTTATTATGTTTTCCACACTCTCTTTCTATTGCTTAGAATTTTTTTAAGGGCAGTTATAATATTGCTGCACTATTTCAGTTAAAGAAAATACCTTATCCACCATGATATTAAGGCTTAGTTCTCAAGCAGAAAAAGCTATACCATGCCTTCTACTTCAGACTCCCTGGAATGAAAGATTTTGCTCTAAACTATTTTGCTCTAAACCAGTCTCTTAGATTGTTTGCATGAGTGCTCATTACCAAATGTTCTATTTAGCAAATTCAAATTACTTAAATTTAAAACCATCGACAGTTGTTTCAGATCCATATTTTTAACACCTTCAATGCATCCCAAATATTTTTTTTCCTGCTAGGTGATGAAATGCCAAATACAATATCTATACAGAAATGGAAAGGACAAAAAAAGTTTCAGTATCAAGGTAGAAGAACAGAATGTATTTACCAGAAAGAATACTTCATAGTTTTGTCAGAAACTGCATACTGCTGGTCCTCTCCCACCTTCCCTAAAGTTTTAAAGAACCATAACTGTGTAATACAGCTTCTGGAAAACTTTAAAGTACATTTCCAAATAATGAAATTTAGTTTTTTAAGGAACCTAGTCTCCCAGTATGTTTCCATGTTTGAAATAACTAATAGGAATCTTCTATTACAGTGTACTTTACTTATACAGCACTATAAATGCATGTGATATTTGCAGACTAATAAAACAGTGAAGGAGCTTACAACTTAAGGAGAGAAGCTTTTTGACTTTACATCTTGTCCTAGCAACATCATCTACTACATCAGTAGGTAGTCAGAGGGAGAACAGTTCTTCCAATTTCTGTGAGGAAAATTATCTTGTGCCATTCAACTACAGGTAAAGGTTCTTCCTCCTTTGCTGTTGGATGAACTGTTCAGACTGCCAATTTGTGGGCAGCATCAGTGTGCCCAGCCCATTTATTCTCCATTCAACTGCAAAAAAGGGTAACTTTAGATGTCTTATTTCCATAATGTAGTATATATAACCCAAGGTTTTTATGTCCTGATATTTCTCCACACCCACATTTGTCTAGGAAAAACCAAACCTATAATCTTGCCCCAATTCACTTTATTGTGAATTGTTCAGAACTTCTTGAATCCTTTAAAGAATGGAATGCTATTTTCATCTTCCCAATACAAGGCCCAAGCATAAAAATATCTTTTCAATCTCAGACAATAAATTATTCATGATCCCCCAGGCAGTGCGCTCCATATCATGAAATAAATAACTGTATTTGATAACGTCATTATCAAAGAAAGCAGTTTTCTTGATGTGAACAGAACCTTAAAGACAGACTTAGCAGTGCTCTTTTCCCTCTGATCCTTGTCCACAGTACCAAGAGAAGACCCAATGCTTTCTTGAGAAAGTATTTCTGGCCGGGAATTTTCAAAAGGAGAAAGAAAGAATTGAAGATTGGAGATCCTATTATGATTCATATTTCATTCACAGTAAGTACTATAACCATTTCCATCAGGATCAAAAAAAAAGGGATACTTTATGAGTGCATAAAGCTTTCATGTTTTAATGCACAGTTAGAGTTTGTTTTGGTGCAAATTTGATGGAACCAAGACTGAACGTGTGTATATGGGCACCACACAGAGCTCATAATTCAGAATATAAGCACCAGACCCTGTAGCACTTAGCACTTTAGGCACGTGCAGCATACCCTTGGGCCTGGCAACAGGTTTACAGTTGGCTGGCCACAGAGATGAGATGTGGAAGTACTGTTCTAAAGACTTGATAAAGTGCAGCAGGTGAGAAACTGAACCTTAGCACACTGTACCAGTCACTAATCAGTTAATCAACACGGCAGTTAAAACACGAACATGAAGATGAAAGTTTGACTCCTTTTCATTTGCTTTTAAAATAAAATCAGAATTGTAGAACTGTACTTCTTTTGAAGTACAAAAGAAAAGTCTAGAGAGAAGGACATCCTTAGCTTTTTACCAATCAAAAGGAATGAAACTTCATTGAAAAAAAATATGAAGGCATTTCTGAAGAATGGGGTATATTAATTACCTGATTAAATTCAGGTAATTTAGCATGTCTCTCCAGCCATAAATAAATGTGCACTTCAGTTAAACAGGTACTTAGACACTTATATCTAGAAAAAAATGCTGCTTTCCAAATAGGAATATATTTACAGATGAAAGATAGAAAACTAGGTAGACAGAGTGACAACCTAGATTAAACATGTTAAATTAATTCAAAGCTCTTGTTAATTTTTAAAAAGTGGGCTTACCTGACTCTATTTATAATTGGTGTGTCTATACATTCAGTCCAAGGATAAGAAACAGAAAAAAAAAAACAACAACAAAAAAAACCTGTGACCATGGGTCATTTTTTCCCTCTTTGTTTCTAAAATCTCATGATACTACAGGATTTCCTTCCTGCATCCTGCTCAAAAAAAAACCCCAGAAACTAGTAACAGACTGGATCTTTAAATGCATATTCCATCATTTTGCAGTTTGTCCATACAGAGTGCCTGCAGGATGCATTGAATTATTATGTTGATGTAATTTATTTGCACTAACAGTATCAGTCTCAGCAGGTTCATCCCAACTCAAAACTTCTGAGTAACATCAAAAAGGCAATTAGTACAGATGTACAGCTGGGATATCTGTAAACTTTGTACCTTTCCATAAATTGAGTATTTTAAAAAATTAAATTTCATTGCAGCTGATTTTATTCATTCTGAATACTTGTACAGTGACTTTAATGTCTTCAACTTGGAAATAAACTAACCTACAGCTCTAAGAATGAGAAACCGATCCCCAGAGTCCCAGAACACTTGCAAAGTCATTAGACTTTAGCAATGCTTGCTAATATTGATGATATCATATCAGCAAAAGCATTCCCTTTAAGGTAGAGAGAAAAAATATCCACAAGAATTTTGCAATAACGTGGAAATTGGAATTTAGATGTTTAAATTAAAGTACTACAATCCTGACCAGAAAAAAACCAACTCTCCTCTTTCCTGACTCAGGGGTACTGACTGTGATTTCCCTGTTATTCTATAGTGTTAATGCATTTATCCAAAGACCACTAAAGGTAAAATGCATAAACAGCTCTTTGAATACTGCCAAAGTACTGTTTCATTTAGGTGAATGCCTAAACCACTGAGCTAGAGTGATGCTTCCCTTGTGTTCACTTTTAATACATTATTCTTCAGCTTTTCACTGAACATTCTCACAGTTTCAATGAGAAAGGTTAAGATGTGCCCTTGCCTAGAATAACTTGTTGGTTAAGTTAAAGGATATTGTGGAAGAATTTAAGGAAGGAAATTAAACCACTTCTGTTCTCTGTGGGTGAATAACTTGATTGCATAAAAGATGGGGAGCTTTTGTGCCTGGAATTTTTTTATGGATCTCACAAATGTCATTAAACTACTCTCTCTTTAAATTTTAATTCCGACTCAGTAGCATTAAAGATCCAACAGACTCTGTTGATTGCTTTTATGATCCTTAGCTATTAACTACATTTTGTGCAGAGACATATTCCCCCAAAATAAAGGTATATTTATGAAAATAATGCCTGGACAACAGAGGGGGGAAAAATCATGGAAGGCACTTGTTGCTGATAAGAAAACAGGTTGTAATGCAGCAAGTGCTTTGGCAAACCATAAGGACCACATGGGGTGTGTCAAAATGTACCCAGCAGAAGAATTCTGTCTGCAAGCAACCTATACACAGGCAATTATATTTCAGACATTGGCACCAAGGGACAAAATCCACCTCAGAGGAGTGAATCAAAGAGAGTTCAAGACATATTGTGAAATTGCCCCAAGGAATGGGCAAGCAGCCAATAAAGCATAAGGCAGCATGGTCAGAAATGAGTTGTGTCATGGTCTAACATATGGATTGAAGAAAATTCAGAAGAAACTCCTTCCCTGTCTCTAAGCCTTACACAAAGGATAAAGTTATGCCCTATCCATAGGTTTCTTTAAGTGCCTGAGCATTTAGAATATATTTATCACAAAAAAACATTCATCTCCCCATTGGAGTAACCCTGAGAGCACAGAGCTCCATAAAGTCAATTAATGTTTGTGATAAGAATGTAGCTAGTTTAGACATATCATCATACAAAATGTATGGAGGAAATGATTGCTTGGTAAACATTCTCTATTTGTTTATAGTAGATATTTAAATTTAGTAGAGGTATTTCCTTGTTTTAAAACTTCAAGACATTTGATACTGTTTAATTCTTTGACAAATTCTGTAGTTTCAAATAGACATTAAAAAAAGAAAAGGTTAAAAATTTTGTATAGAACCTATATGATTCTTCATAGATTGTGTAAATACAGACAGTCTTTCAGGGACAACTCTGTAATGAGAGAATGCTTTGAAGCCATAATTTCAACTGCCCCCCCCCCCCAATTTCTTTAGTGACTAATGGATGAAATACACTAAATTTAGTAGGAATAATGATGTAACTATTTAGTAAGGAGGGAAAAGTTTGGGATGGAACAGCAAAAAAAAAAAACTTATGCTTTCCATGTAGAGTTTTTTTCTGAAATAGAATAGAAAGAAGAAAACCTCTATTTGTTACCCAAGCTGTGATAAAAAAAAGGGACACTTTATAATTTCACCTGTGAGACAAATGGGGCAATATCCAATCCAAAGTTCTCAGAAAAAACTTTTATGCTACATGCTGCATACCTGTCTGGGTTTAAGGCTGCTTGTACTGACTGAGCTGTCATTTTGGGATAAAGCAGAATTAAGACAAACATACCAGAAAACTTGTTTGCATTTAGAATAACATTGTCAGGCACTGAAGTTAAGGGAGGGAAAACAACAGAAGGCAACCAGCTCTTCATTATGGGAAAAGTGAAAAATCCCTTAAAAATTTCAAGGCAACCAATATCAAGAGCCAAAAGAGACAGTTTGTGCAAAGGCCAGATTTGCATAGATTCCCGGCAGTAACAGCAATATTTCCACCTAATACTGTGTGTGCTCTAGAAAGGGAATCATTGCTTGCAACAGTGGCTGTGTTCTGCATGCAAGCCCTAACACTCCTTTGTACAAGGTCAGTTCCTCCTTTTGCTTCTTATTATTCTCAAAACAGCAGTCCAGCTCATTGATACAGTGAAGGAGCAGTGTCAGATGATTGGCAAGTGTCTCACCAGCAGGAAGTTAGCTGATAAGCTCCTTAGGCAGTGAGCTCTGGTAAGCAGGAAGCACTGGAGCCAGCTCAAGGAAGTTACCCTTAAAATTGCTTTGCTCAGACCTCAGCCTCAGCTGCCTAATTAGAAGTTGTTGAAAGGAAGAGTCTCTGGTGTGCATTTTTCTATAGACAAGACTCAGGAAACGTGTTGCTTTGGTGGCAGTAAACAGGGAGATAAATGTTTAAAAGAGACCATAAAAAACCATCAGTCAGTTCATGAGTACAGGATGGAAAAAACAGACTAATATAAGTGTTCACTGAAAGGTTTTGAAACAGCCTGGGACGGGTCCCGGTAGACCAGCAGCAGTCAAATGGGCAAGCTATGCAAATGAGTATTGGCAATCTGAACATTTCCTATTTGTGGAACCCAATCAGGCCTGGTGAAAAAATAATGCATAATGAGGACTATCATATTTCTCAACATGATCTACTGTAAAGGAAGAATTCTGACAGGCCTTTTCTTTATAGTGATTTAATCATATAGACAGGCACTCCCATTCTTTAAGGAAAAGACAAAGAATATTAAATTTGGAGCATTAGATGGAGCTAATGATATGGAGGACGTCTGTGTGAACAGAGAAGGGCTTAGAGATGTAAATGCATGGCCTAAGGTTATTAAAATAACATTTTTTTTGAGTCTTCTCTCTTCCTACCCTGAAGAAGTGTCTAGGGCTGCATTGTCCATAAAATTTTGAGATCTCCAAACTCAAATTATTTTGAACGCTCTCTATATGAGTATTTGTGTGTGTGTGTGTGTGTGTGTGTATAGATATCGATATATGCATAGGTATAAATATATATATATGACAAACTCGGATTATGAGATCATTTTCAATATGATTCAAAAAAGATTTTGTTACTTAGGGTTCCTCTTCCTTCACATATGCTTTCTGCCACAATACACCCCTTTCCCCATCAAGAAATGTCAAAAAGCTGTTCCTTGGAGATACAAACATGACCTAGCTGGGGCTGGTTGTAGAGCTGCCTTCTAATTCTGACAGATAGAGCTTTGTTGTTAACACTGATGAAAAATCATCACACGCCTAGTTAAACATCCAAAGTACACACCATTAAGTAGCTTGCTCCACTGTGCAAGCAGACAGGTTATAGCACCCACAGATGATACCAGTCTCAATTCTACATTTCTGTCTCAAAGTTAATTATCAGGGCAGTCACACAAGTTCATCATAGATGCTACTGGCAGCAGGTCTGTCATGTTATGGTCACTGCCACTGACTTCAGCTGCTCTTGAGTCCTTAGAAGAAACATACACCTGGCCCTTCCCAGCAGCTGCCAACTCACCTTTTCATAAAAGCAAGGTGACTTCACAAGGGAGAACACAACTGCCACCAGGACCAGCGTCATTAACTCCATGGCACTAGCATCCATGATTTTTGGGAAAGGTTCACTATCAAACCCTCCAGGATCCTTCCTCCAACTGCAGACTATGAAGTAGGAACTTACCCTATTTAGTGAGTGTTTGATGAGAATGCGGGGGGATGACTATGGCATGTGGTTGCTCCCTGAGTGTTTGTGATATATCAGTGGAGTTGGCAGCTTGCAGTTTAAGTATTAGTGCTCTCATATACACCTCCCTTTTTATTCCCCTGCTGATGGCACAGACACATTCTAAAGCCTTTCAAGGTTGCTTAACTTCAACACATAGGCACAGCAGGGGAAACTAAAGACTGGAAGAAGGAATCATCTCTGAATTCCCATCCTGTCGGGGTGGATATTTAGAAGCTATAGAAATATGTACGTATCTAGAGGAAATGCAAATAAATAAATAAATAAATAATGTAGCAGAAAATATGGATCAGAAATGGAATTTCACGAGACAGTCCTGCACTGTAATTTGTCGAGTATATGTCACAGGCACAATAGAAAGTTAAAGCTTAAAGGCATTATGGACTGTCATGTCAAATCATACTTAGAGAGCTTTAATATGTGGATTACAGATACATTAAGCCATACTCTCCCCTGACTATTATGTCAATGGGACTTTGCATATTTGAATAATACTACAGTGTATAATCCTAGTACTATGCCATGCATGCACAGTAGGTCTGGGTATACCTGAAATGAGTAGGAAAAGTCCAGGTTCTTTGCCAAAACATTAGTTTAGTGTATAACCAGAGGGACGGATATAATTGTTTTATAAATTCTCTTTATAATAAAATTAGCAATCACAAATGTGCATTTATTATTAAAAAAAATGTATTTCAATAAAATAAAACAACACATTTTTCCCACCCCTATTCTTTTATTTTCAAATCACTGCTTCAGTGCATTCAAACTGAAGATCTGAAAACAACTCTGCTATCTTAACTACTTCTCTTTTCCTCTCTGCCCTCCAAATGGGTCCTTGCTGTTCCCAATTACTGAACTGTCCTTTCATCTTCTCAAGGGAGATTCAATCTTTCCACATCTCTACCTACCGATGCTCCCTCTTTCAATCAGTTACCGAATTTCATTACCTCTCTTCCACCACAAATTTGAGCTCCCCACAAATTTAGATAGCACATACTTGTGCCTAACTTCCTTCACCTCAGCTTACTGATTTGTTTCTTCTGATGTATAAAGATAAGGACATATACTGGAGGAGTGCACACAAAACCAGAAAGGAGTTTCCAGGAGTTTTCCTGCAAAACTCATTGAAGGTGGTTATTGTTATGGCTATGTTTGCATTAACAGTTTCTTTTAGACAATAGAAACATATATATTGAATGAAACAGCTGTGGCTGAAAAGAGATGCCCATAATATACACAGTTAGTTGGAGATTTATTTCATATTATCTTCAGTCTTGCACCTTCTTCTGGCTTCCACATAGAAGTTGAAATTATTTTGATTAATTTCACCCCAAAGTATTTCAGTTTATGTACCCTTAAATAACTCCACATTGCACACCAAAGTGGTTACAGTTGGAAAATGTGCTGCAAAGGTCCTCCTCACCTGAGTTAACTGGTAGTTTAGATGCACACATGTGAAGCATGGCAACTTATTAACCCAAAGTACCACAGCTAACTTCAGGCACTAACTGAAATATTAGAAAATGATGACTGTAGTTTTCAGAAACTCTTATCTTTTCCCAGCTGAGAGAAACAGAGTTTTCCAGAGGAGAAATCAGTACAGGGCCCAGTAGAGCATGCTAAAAGTTGGTATTATTTGATGCAAAGAATTTTAAAATTTCAAAGTATTAGAGTTTATAAGAACAACATGAATATCTGTAGTATATGTGTGGAACAAAGCAAGACAAACTTTTATCTTGAAATAATCATTAACTTTCAGGAAATAGATGGCACTTGTATGGGAGAGCTTATACAAGATTGGCTACTACAGGAGTCTTGGATTTTTGTGTCAAAAATATATATCCAGTGCTGGAGATGGTTCTGGAATGAAAAGAGATCATGAATCTGATCTCATAGTGAAATTCTAATCTACATGTGTCATTTATTTCCCTTCATAGGTAGAAGATGATTCTCAGACTTAATGTCAACTACAGCTGTGCATCAAAAACCTGCCATAAGAAGAAAATAATTCTCCCATCTCTTTTGTTTCTTTCTATTCTCTATTCTGGTGTCTTGGCTTCCTCCTTTCCTTTGGATTTTATATTCTTATGCTCTCCACAATACTCTGTTTCCTTCTACAGGCCCATACTTATGTAAGCACCTGTTGAGGCCTCTATTTCTCTGTCACTTACCTCCCCTAGTTTCCGTCCACCCTCATTCCAGATTTCCTTTTGCCCTTTCCTTATCTTGAGAGCCACTGTCAATCCATGACTAGTCTGTGGTTTATGCTATAACATTTTGTAAAGAAGAAAGACACATGTCCAGAATGCTCACTTATTTTTGAAGTCATGAGGCAGCATCTATTCTACTGTAGTTTTAGTGATTTGCCTTTTTAAAGACACACTTTTTTTCCCAGCTAATTTCTAAAAACATTCAACCTTTCTATCTAAAAAAACACAAGAACACTGCCTGTGATAGTAGTGCTTAAGTTCAGTGATTGGTTTTTAACAGCAAAAGACAAGAGCTAGTTTCCATGCTGTGTTGGAAAGGATCACAAATTTGAATTATTTTCTCCTACCACAAAAAAACAAAACATTATATTGCCTGTGCTTTCCCACCTGGAAAATCAGTTAGCTCACTTCTGATGGAGGAAATTGAACAAAATGTTTGTAAATTGAATGACAGCAGAGTTTAGGCTCAGATTTTGAACATCATAGCAAAAAGGACACAGACAGAGAGTATTCAAAGAAACATCAGCATGTAAAAACAATCCACAAAATAGTGGAGAATGGACCTTTACCTAATGTCAAAGCCCTTACGAAGCTGCTGTGAAGTCTGAAATAAGATTACTATGGGGAAACAAAATTATTTTTTATAGTGTATCACCACTATATTCCCACTAAAAACTGCTTGCCACCGTGAATGAGTTTGTACAAATTGTCAACAAATCCTAAAGTCTTTTGTGACTAAGAATTGTTTCAAATATCAGCCCATGTCTAATTGATCTATTAATAGGTACCTCAGGTGACTGAATATGCTTTGGCACACAGTATTATGCTTCACAATGTGCATTACTGGCTCAGTAAAGTATAACCTCTTGTGTCCTGTTGCTTTGTTTAATTAATTTTAAAGTTCTTTCTAATTATTAACCTGAATTCTTTATTATTTTCCCTTTGCAATGGATGATTTAACAGAGATTTTATACCCATTCCCACCCCCTCTGACTCATGTAGAAATACAGTCTGAAGGAAAGATGAAAGCTTAAGCTTAGATGTCTGAAAGCCTGTTTTATTTTCTGATATTAAATTAGTAGTTCTGTTACGTAAGGAACTTTGATGAGTATTTTCTCTGTAATCTCTAACTGGGTGAATAATTTTAACATGGTTGTGTTGGTTTTTTGTTTTCTTGTTTTTTGATTTTTTGTTTTTTTTTAATATATAAAAATATGTGGGCAGGGGGACAGACGTATCATAATAAATCAGCATCTAAGATAGTTACGCTGTAAATTTCTTTTCTCCTCCTGTAGAGATAAAGGCTGGAAGAGTTGTTTAAAGTACTCTGTCCAAAACTTGTGCCCCTGTGTATGATTTTAAGTACATGAAAAGTACATGCGCTGAAGCTGGGTGGGTCTTTGTTTTTTTTTTTTTTTAGTTTTTCTTTGGTTTTGGGTATTTTCCTAAGTATTGCAATTTATTCCACCAAGTCTTTATAACCCTTTAAATTACAGTGCAGGAATGAAATGCTCAGGCTTCAGGAGAAAACGGCTCCTGGGGAAAAAGTCAAACCTTCTATACTGTTATGTGATACCAGAGTATAATGAGTATGTAAAGTATCAAATTAAAAAATGTTAGCAGTTTATTATAGCTGAGCAATCACTGAATGAAAAACATGTTTCCCTTTCATTGAGCATTAAGGACATGACCTGAGGCTGATAAGCACACTGCTGCCTCAGATTCAACATTTGATTTAGGGCTGGAGTAGTTGCCAGCCAAAATTCAACCAAGTATTTGCTTGTTGTTTAATCAATAATTTTCCAAGCTGCTTATAGTAAAGAAGTATTGTAATGAATTAAGAAATTAACTAGGCTTAAGTTATGCATTTACATTTATCATACTCAGTTTTTCTCCAAGCCAACGCAATACAAATCATCCTTTGAAGACAGCTAGACCCTACACAACAATTCCTTATGGTTGTGTATATTTCACCACAGTTCTGCACACTTTTGGTGCCCATTTGTCTTCTCTGACATGTCCTCCTCAGTGGCTGCAACATTTGTTGTTAATAGGGAAATTACCACTGAATTAAGGGAAATGGATGTATTGCCCTTTAAATCTTATGAGCTACCCAAGGCATCCTTGAGGCTTTTGCCAAGTTCTTTCCATGTGTCAGGTCTCCCAGCTATTCCATTACAGTAATCACACAAGTTCAACTTTTTGCAAACATGTTGTGTCCAGCACCAGGACTA
>PYHW01010631.1:1145278-1167569 GCA_013186435.1 Turdus rufiventris | reverse complement strand
GTGGGACTCAATGGGCCATTAGCAGAAAATGACTCACTGGAGGAAGGATGGGTTGTGAAAAGATAAAGAACAATGCCCCGCCTGGTTTCAATGGATGGCCCATTAGCAGAATATCTGCCGTGGAGATAAGGATCACTGCCCCCACCTGGTGATAGGATGGTGATAGGATAGATATCTTTTATCACACTCTGTATTGTAACGTGCGCCTTATGATCAGGTGTGGCTTACATATGGACAAAGAACGAAAATATGCCGGCACCCAGAAGTGCTGCTTATAATCAGGTGCGGCATATAACTGTGAAATTACTGTACTTTAGAAACTCAGTCTTTGCCTTTTTCTTAGCTATCTCATATGGATTTCAAATAATAAACAGGTACTAGTCACATTTTGGTTGAATAAGAACAGTTCTTTATACATTATACTGTTTTTTCCAGTTTGTTGCACTGAGACACAGGCTTTTCCATGTATAGATCAACTTGAGTTTAATAAAATCTGAAAATTTGCCAAATCACTTGTATTTTTAATATAAAATAATAAGAATATCATTATGGAAGTGCAAAACGCTGGTCCACAGAGCTTCTGCATGTTTACAAGAGGAATCCTTTGGAGAAAATCTGTGTGGACAGACTGCTATAGTTACTTCTGGGACAAGGAATAGTTCTAAATAACATCAAACACATAAATGTGCATACATTGATTCATAGATAGGTATGATTGAAGAAAATAGCATCGTTATAAAGGTTGAATAAACATATATTGTTGATTTATAAAGGGTTGAAAAAATTCTCAAGAGCACAGTTATATCAGGTAAAAGAATCTTCTTCGTATTTTCTGTTGAGAACTAGTTGAAGGTCAGCTATTAATAGTTATCACAAAATAGATTTTTTAAAATTAAATCTGTTGTACTGAAAGAGTCTGTTGTTTATTTGACACTTAGATTTGTTTTCCTCTGTTATATAAGCAGAAATAACTCAATGGCGGTAGTTTTACAAGTTCTCTTAGTGTCAGCTTCAGGTTGGTGAGAAAGCTGGCATTTGTTTCTTAACAAAGGGAGGTTTAAAAAAACTCACAAAGTATTGTTTGGGTAACTTACTTTGTAGAGGACTCCCTGTGGTGTGTGGCTCATTTACGTGTATGCTGTGACTGCTTTTATGGTTTTTTACCAACAGCTAAATCATTAAAAAAAACAAAATAACAACAACAACAAGAAAAAAAATACACAGGCACACAAAAACACCTCGACAACAACAACAACAAAAAACCACAGGAAAGAGCACTTGTGTATCAGAACACTATATAATGCAGAGGTGTGTGATATTACTGGCAATAGCATCCAGCTGAATCATTTTATCATTAACCCTCCACACACTCATTTCCCTGAAAGAAGTACTGCCACCACTAAGACTGTTTCCCAGAAGAGTAGCTCATAAAGTAATAGTTTGGCACTATTTACATTTATTTCTTCTTTCCACCCTGTATTTCAGTTACTTAGACATCACAGCCTCAGCATGTTGTTGCAACAGAACAGCTTGATTGAGTTTCCAATCGCTGTGCTCCATCTAAGTATAATTCTGATCCATATATTTGAACAGTGTTCCAGAATTTAGAGACCATCAGCTAGAATTCACATTGTAACATACAATTCATCACTCTGCAGATGAGGGAAGAGTAGGTTTTGAAGATTATTGCTTTTATAATAACTGCACTAGTGTTTTCTAGCATCTTGGATTTTCCATCAGGCTTTAAGTAAAGTCTCTATGTTAATAATATCAGTAGTTTGCAAAAAAACCTATTTCTCCCATCTGCATTTTTTGTTCTCTTAAAATTTCTTCATCAGAAACTACCCTTCAATGATTGAGCCAAAAGAAATCATTTAAGCCTGAAGTAAAAGAAACTAATATTCTTTTCCTTGGAGAAGGAGGTAAAGAAGATTCCCTAATGAATGCGCAAGAGCCTGTGGATGCAGTTTAAAAAGTACTAAGGAAGAATCTGCACCAAGTAAATGGTTAAAGTCTGCTCCTTGAATGACTGTGATACGCCTGTGCTTAACGGTCTGAGACTATCCTAGAAAGAAGTTATGTATATAAAGGTGTGATGACCATTTAAAAAATCTATTTCAGTATTTTTTAGGTCAGAATAAATAAGGCTTAAAAATCTTATCCTTACATATTCTTTCCAGTTTCCTATGCTTCCACATGTTTTTTTGTTTGTGTAGATCAAGTGACTTAGTGTAAGAAACTCAGAGCGTACAGACCTACCTACTTTGATCTCAGTGGAAGCGAGGTTCATAAATGCTTCTGGATTCTGGGCCTTTGTCTCCTTATATTACAAAGAGGAATTATAGGACAGAAGTGCCTGAACCACCTGTCAGCCAGTCACATGGACAGGAATGTGCCAGAAAGTGCTATAAAGAGCTACCAGCATGTGTCTGAGAGTGGTGTAGCGATTGTGATGTTGTAGGACCTCCCAGTCAACAAAAATAACCTCAGAAATGTGACTGTACCAGTACAGCTGTATCATTTTCCATCATTTTGGCTTCCAGGGTCTCTGCACTATTTTCATCTTATAAGAGGGTTCAAAAACAGAACGACTTAAAGTTTACATTTATTAGCAGAAACAAGTTCTGTGACAGGATCCTGGAGGATTTGCCATATAAAAATAATGTTAACTGCTACATATCTAGTGAAATTTTCCTCTTCTCATAGACAGAAAAAAATAGATGACAATAAAAAAAATCTTGACGTTCAGGTGCATTCAAGCCAACATCTGCTTGTAAAACTGTGTTATAGCTGGAAATACTTTGACAATGCTATAAAAGCTGATTTTCTGGCACTGCATTCATTTGTTCCTGGAAGAACTGTCTTCCATGGTATGGTACTTAATATATTTCAGAAGAAAGATTTTCAAAACCCTTGTTCCGTGGGTATTATTTAATCACTTAAGCATTCAGTTACTTTAAACTAGAAATATATTTTTAAGAAATTGTATATAATTCAACACTATACATTCTTCTGTTAAAAAAAAAAAAAAGAGAACTTGCAAGATTTTATTTTTTCCACAAACAATTTCCTATTTGCAATAACATTCTAAGATGACTCAAAAATGCATAGATAATATCACCGTGTAACCTCTTTCAGATGAAAGGTAAAGTACACTTCTTCTCCACTATAAACCCAAGTAGCACAGGGCACATATTAAACATAAATAAATCAGCTAAAACCACTTCACTACACATATGATTCTTTCCTCTGGGAGAAGATGAGAGGAAGCATAGACCACATTTGAATTCATCATCACATTTCTTATTGGAAAAGCTCAAGATGAATGTGACATAAAAACCTGAATATATTACTGCAGTAACCGTAGCTCTATTCTGGTGGGAGCAGAATATTTAATTGCAATCAGGCACCAAGGAAGAGACAGATCAAGAAAATTCATACTTGAATTGAGTTTTTAAATTAACCAAAAGTTTGTAGCTTATAGATCAGGCCATGTCTAGGAAGTACCCAGTTAAAACTTTTAGCTATTTTATGCCCACTTTTTCCATGACTAAGGATCATCTTCCACTACTACCCACAATGGTCAAACTAGACAAAAGTTTCATCATACTTTATCTGTACTATCCCTGTCTAATGTATGTGCTCTAAGATTGGTTTTTTTGGTAATATCTTCAGCATAGTTCATTTCAACTCATGTAAGAAACGGTGAGATTTCTGATTTTAATAACGATGGCCATTAAGCATTCAACTATGAAGTACTAGAGCTAACTTTACATCCTGAATATTTGTTTGTCTGTGAGTGGGTATATAATAGAAAAAGATGAATATGAACAAAGTTGCTTAAGCAGTAGCAGAATTCTCTGTTTTAAATCAAGCTGCTAGCACAGTATTCAGCAGGTTGAATCCTCTTTCTGACAGAATGCTGATAATGGAAATTAGCATTAATCACATAGCCTTGTTTATTTCTGAGAATTCATTTTAGAATCTTGTTTTTTAATCACAGGATGGACCAATGGAAAGGAAATATTTAAATAATTTAATTTTAATTTTCTGGGTATTACAGCCAGAGTTCTATCAAGGACCACTTGAGCCAAACACTACCACTTGACGTTTTGGACGTGCCTGAACTTACGCACGCAATTGCATTTATGTTGATTCCTGATTGACTGAGGTAGAGTTAATTTCCTTCACAGCGGCTGGTAAGGGGCTGTGTTTTGGATTGTGCTGAACACGGGGTCAATAATACAGAGATGTTTTTGTTATTGCTGAACAGGGATTCCACAAAGCCAAGACCTTTTGTGCTTTTCTTACTGCCACGCTGTCAAGGAAGTTAAGGGTGTACAGGAGCATGGGAAGAGACATAGCCTTGACAGGTGACCCAAACAGACCAAAGGGGTGTTCCAGACCATATGGCATCATGCTCACTATATAAAGTGAAGGGGAAGAAAGAAGAATGGGGGGACTTCTGTAGTGATTACATTTGTCTTCCCAGGTAACTTTCACCAGTAATGAGGCCCTTCCCTCCTGAAGAGGGCTGAACACCTGCCTGCCCATGGGAAGTAGTGAATTAATTCCTTGTCTTGCTTTGCTTTGCCTGTGTGTGGGGTTTTTGCTTTGCCTGTCTGCAAACTGTCTTTATCACAACCCACAGGTTTTCTAGCTTTTATCTTTCCAGTTCTCTCCCTGATCCTGTTGGTGGGGAAGAGAGCAATTGTCTGTATGGTGCTTTGTTGCCAGCTGGGGTTAAATCACAACAGCACTCTTTCCTAAAACAAGTGAGCAGCAAATTCTTCTAAAAATATAGTTTTAAATTTTGAGACATTTCAGATGTGCTTTTCTTTTGGGTGTCATCATACACGATTCTTTTCTTTAAGAGCCCTTATTGTTTTTTAAAATAATGAAAAATTAGTGTTAATGTCTCTAGTTTGAGCAAAGTTTTCCTTAAAGCAAACCACAGTCTACAAGACAAATTCCAAAATGCCTAATCCCAGCAGTCAGCTGTTTCACTTTCATTCAAGTGAAGTTGTGCTTGAATACACCGCACAATTTGTATGGACTTTACTGTCACTACTAAAATGTTCTATTACGCATTGTGACTCCCTGATGTATCTAATTGTGTTACATTGTCAGCTTTATGAAATCTACTGTAAAACCCACTTTATTCTTCTGTCTTTTCTGTGATGTTGTGCATTTCTTTCTTGTATTAAGTGTTTGCTAGTTTTCTATTAAATGTTTTCTACTTTAATTAGATATTTGAAAGTCTTCTGGCTTTAAGCTATGTAGGCTATAATCAAGCTACAATGCTTGATTTTGATTTCTTTTCCCCTGAAAAAAATAAAAAATGTTCTTGAGTAATTTGGGGAGACCGTGCATAACTAAACTGTAGAAATGCAATATGATAATAGCTTCCAAATGAAAATGCTGAATGCTCAAACGGTCATGAATTTAACAGGTTTTGTCCAGATTTTTCTCTTTTTTCTGGAAATAATTACTCTGAAGGTAAATCCAATGTGGATATATAACAATCTACTTTACAAACGTTTATTTCATAATTATATTTATGAATATAAATTTCCAAAATTTACATGGGTTTGCATTTATGCTTTTCTTTTTTTAAATTTCCCCACATACTTAAGAAACTTACTTATATCCAATTCTCATTGGTTTAGACATACTTTTTTTCTATTCTTTGAATGACTTAACCCTCTGATAATACTGAGATTTTCTCAGACTTTCCCAGACAGGTATTCTTTATACACTATGAAGTATTTTTTAACTGTAACATGAAGAAGTCATAAAAAAATGATTATATTCTATTTTTTTCCCCTCAACCTTCCTACTAATGTGGACAAAATGCCACTTTAAATGAGAAAATACCCAGGAATTTTAAAAACATGAAAAGGCAGTACACATTAAAATCAACATAAGACCACTGCTGCATTTGAAAAAAGTCTTTTGTTTTAATGTTCTACAGAAAACAAAAAGCTCAGATATTTTAAAGATATATGGAAGAAATAGGGAAGAAATACATAAGAAAACAGGAAAGAAAAGAAGACAAAGGCATTTAGGATATGAAATGCATTTTGCTACCAGCACACAGATTAACTGTGACAGGGACATCTAAATGCATCATGAAGAGCTCCATGTAAAGAGCTGTACAGAGAGAATTGCTAACAATGCATGACGACATCTTCAGTTGATCCAACAAAACCTATGAAGAATGCTTTAATAAATATTCTTCTGTAATGTCTCAGGATTGTCAACTCATGATTTTTCCTAACTCTCATAATAGTATATGTTGTTTTTTAAGCTTAAATTCTTTTTTTCAGGCAATAGTTTATAAACGAATCTAAAATGTCTTTAAAAGTTTGTCATATTTGAGTTTGTCAAGAAAAGACAGTAAGTGTATAGATTCTGAGTTTAAAATCAAAATAACAAAGAAAGATCATCTTCAAATTAATACTATGGTGAACTCATTTTAAAATCCAAAATATTTTGGTTTTGCATCATACGTTTGAATGTCCAGAGAGGGTAATATTTAATCTATTGTTTTATAAATTTAATAATTTGCACTTTGATGCACTCAATCTTTTCAAGAATGTTCTCACAAAACACAGTATCTATGGAAATCTGACTCACTTTAAGAATAAACAACCTTTTCCCATTTTAGAAAGCAATTTACATAACAGGGACCCTCTTAAAATCAGAAGCCAGTTTCAACCTAAAATTACCAATTTAGATGCACAGTCAAATCCATACAAAGAAGGCAGCTACATATTGTCCCTGATATGACTTCCCTTTCAGAATGCAAGTATTAATTTAAAGGGCTTTGAAAGGGTTTTTAGTGGGATATTCTATATTTTTATTTTTTTCTGTAATGTTCTGGAAGTTCATACACAAAGAATTTAGTTTATTCTACGCCTCTCCTCAACGGACTGCATCTTTATGTCCTGTAGATTTGTTTTTCCATTAGTTGTTTTTGAAAAGTGCCTTGAGAGGCAAGAAATATTTCTGCAGTATTTCCAAGAAGAATAGGACAAGCCTTTGTGACTCCCTACAAGAGATCACAGGGGAGCTACTGTGCACACAGATTTAAATTATCTAGAAGAAAGGACAGACAGGCACACAGAATCTGTAATCACTTAGCATAAACCATCCATCTATTAGTTCTCATTCCAAGACAGGGAGTGGAGGGGTGGAACCTCTCCTCTGACTTCTGGGCAATGACACAATGTGGGCAGTCTGCCTTCCTTCCTCCTGGAGTTCTCCACTGCAGGCAGAAGTCAGGAGAACATGCCCTAGCAACAGATTTGCAATAGGATTATAACTCCAGGCAACCTACAAAAGAGATGTAGGGTATCTGAAATAATCATCTTTTGCACATTCATGGCCTTTGATCTGAGAGACTCTGCCTGTGTTTGAATTTGAGTTGAGGAGACTATTACAACTCTAAATACAGCAGCACAAGAATGTTGTTTACTGAATTCCATGTTAATGACTGGTTGTTCTAAAACATCACTGAAATACATTTAGCAGTCTTACAGTATTAAGCAGGAATCTTCCCTTTCTCAAACAACACTCTTGCTAAATCCCAAATAATCTGTCAGAATCATCTCACAAAGACTTTTTTCTTGTATAAATCATCTAAGATTTTTGGGCAGATGGCTGCTGTTTGACAAATAAGTATCAGGTTCTCTTCAAAAAACATTTGAAAATAACTTTATACATCAACATTTTTCACAAAGTATCATTAGTGGTATCATTTAAATGTTTGCAGAGATACTACAGAGAGAAACAAATTTTCTGGAAAGGCTAATTCTATCTCTGACAATTTTATTTGAATCTAAATATTTTTTATTGCCTGCCTACTCATTGTGCCAGTGATTCCTAAATACTTTGCCATATGTGATTTAAAATTATGCCCATCATTGATTTTCCCATTTCTCCTTTTGTAGAAAAATAAAGATCAACAAAAGCAAATGACATTTTTCAATCTTCCTAGAGAAACAAGAGAGAGAAAGAGGAATATACAGATGTTACTGACAGTTACCATGGTTATAAAGTGTGTTTTCTTTCATCATGCTCATTGTACATTTTCTAGTTTAAGACAACAAGACATAATTTTACTGTATCTACAGTGTCCACAGCTTGATAAAATAAGAAAGACAGTACATAATTAATAGTTTATGTTACAATCAGGACAGTAAAAAATCTGTTTCATTCAAATTATTTCATGACATAGTCCAAATATTTAATATTCAGTATGATCATTCATCAAAAGATTTATGTCAGATTAAAATAAAATATCAGCATAGATAGCAGATGAAGTTCTAAAGATTAAGCACATGAAGAGAGGAGAGGAAAACAAAACAAAGCAAAAGTTATGCAGAAAGCAACAATCATACAAATCATCTCCAGCCAATAAACTGTCAGCTTCTTTATCAAACTCAGCCTGAGAAGTTGAGGAATTAGCTTCAGGAATAGCTTTGTGTCATCATCATTTACCAGATAAATATCTTTGTTTGAGAACACACACTGCAAAATAACCAACTGAGATTCAAAAAAAAAGCAGAAATAAAAAATACATATGTAACCTATACTACATTAAGAAAAAAAATCCACTAAAAAAACCCCAAAACACTACAAACCCCCCCCCCCAAAAAAAACAACCAACCAAACAAAAAAAAACACAACAAACTTTTGGCTAGTTCCAGTAAGAATTTAACCAACCTAAACTAATAAGAAAGTTCTGAGCTGATCTCTGTTGACCTTTAGTATTATATTTTGAGTCTGGTGTCAGAAATATTTTTGTACCAAAATATATTTATTCAGCTCTCAGTAGTTGATTAACCACTATATCAAAAGAAAGTCACAAGAAGTTTATATGGTATTGCCTATAATCAATCTAATCCTTTCATATAGACTTCAGACTCTCACTGAAATCTCGTGTCTGTTTTCAGCATTGTTCATCACAATCTTTGCTCTTCTCCGAAGTGTCATTAAGTCACATTACAGACTCATCATTTCCACCTCTCTCTGCCGAGCATCTATCAGTATCCACATTTCACTCTTCCTCCAATGCTTCTACTTGCCTTTCAACTTTCATTATCCTCATTAGAAACACATCCATACTTTTGCTTTCATCTTTTCCTTTAAGGAGCTGAAGGATGACAAAATAGTTTTCAAAGGGAACTGGGTCAGAAGAATAAGGCATTTCTTATGAGATTTTTCTACCATTCAAAACACAGCAGAAAAGAAAACAAAAAGAGACCAATCAGGCCTATGCAAAATTAACTTTTCTTTCCTTTCCAAAGGAGTTTTCTAAAAAACCCACAACTTTTTATAGACTCTAGTTAAGAGTTTTGGAAATATTTTGAAAATATGTATTTACAGTAACTCCGTGGTTCCAGAAATAATTATATTGATTAAAAAGCTTTTGGGACAGAGACTGTATATTTCTATGTCACTCATTTAACCCATTGCATAGCACTTAATTTCACAATGGGGTCTTAAAAACATCTCACTAAAACTGAGTAATTTCTACTTCCTATGAATAAGGTAAACAATTCTGTTCCTTTGTCAAAATATATTTGTAAAACTTGTCAATTTCTATCTCTTGCTATAGTGAAAATGAAAAGGAAAAGAAATCCTGTGAAGATTGAGTACATGAAGAAAAAAATGTCTTTTTTCATGAGTTTTATATAAACATGTTTTGTCAACTGTTTCGCCAATTACAGCAGAGCTGTAAATCTACCAGCATGTGCTAGCTTTGAGAATCTCTTCATTTTGCTCACAGCTTCCAAGTGTGGAGCCAGAGATAACTCTTTCTTTCAATCACTTCTTATATCAAATAACATCTTTGCTATGTACAAAGTTAAAGAAATAATCTGCTTTTCTTCAAAGGGAGTAAAAAATCTGTTTTATATACATCAAAAGAAACATTTAAGAACTTTTTTCAAATGGAGTATCAAGTAATTAAATCAATACAAAGCCTATACAAAACGCTTCCAAAGTCAAACCACATATAGAACTGAGGTATGTAAACTTTGTAAATAGGGTCTCCCAAATCCTACATGCTAACTTTAAGACCTGTCTTAGAGCAGTTAAAGTATCCGTACTTGTAGGCCAAAGGTTGAGAAGCAGGTTTATGGACTTTGAATATGGACTTTTGGATTTATGTACATTCCATTTTATACACCACGTTTTTTCTGTATCTGCCCCCGAATAGAAAATAACTCAGCACTCCATTAGCTGCAGTGCAGTGCAGGTTCTTCTTGATTTTGAAACACTCATGGGTACCTTAAGATATAAACCCTTAGTCAAAATACTGCAAGTATTATATTATAGTACCTTCAGACACTTGCCAGTTCAAAAGATTGTATTCAGCATTCAATATATGAGGAAAAAAAATCTATGTAGGATGTAATAAGTAACACATATAGGTTGCATGTTTTACAAAGTAATCAAAGAAAATTAATCCAATTCTTAAGATCTCTTAAAGACATTTGAATTTTAATTATAGGTTTGATATTTATGGTATTTGTCCTAATTCTACACCTAATGCAGGATTAGGTTCTTGATTATTGACACAAAAAATTCTGTACATTTTTGTTTTCAGTCATTTTCATTATGGCTGTTGTCAAACATAGCCCAGCTATTAGAAAATACACAGAAAAAAAAATCACCAGAATAGATTTTCAAGTTAGTTTGAAGGGAGAAAAATTAATAGTAACTGTACATAAATGAACTGCATGAGAATGAAGTAACAGTCTTCCTGAGGTCAGGACAATGGTCCATCTAATCTGTCCTGTGGCTAGGAAAGGAACCTATAGGAAACTATAAGAAAATAGGGCAAGAATAAGGCAATCCTTCTCTCCCTTAAATTATCAAAAATGTCAGTAGCCTGACATTTAGGAAGTTTCTAAGCAAAAAGGTTGCTTCTACTTTGCGGATCTAATTCCTCCTGCAGAATTTCCTCCAGCTTTTTTTTGCTAACTCATATCCTGGAAAGCCAAATATCCTAGGAAAATGAAATCTATGGTTTGAATTGAAGTTGTATGAAAACCTTTAACTTTTCCTGAACTCGTGTGTCTGTATCATTCCTAACTTTGGTCAATCACTTTGTACCCTGAAGACTTAGTACCATCTTCAGCTGCCGTATTTGACGTCTTTTCTAGGAAGAAGAAATCAGGACTGTGGGAGCATTTGAAAGAGAGGTGTACTCTTGAATTAATCAATGTTATAATTTGATTTTCTCTTTCACTGTTTACCCTTTTTTTGCAATTTCCAATTTAATTTTTTTTCTGTATTTGACAATCAGATACATAAAATAATCTGGTTTTAAAAGCTTTATTTAGGAGACTTTTCGCCTGATTTAGTATTTACTCTTATTTCTAAACTCAGACTTGACTTTTCCCTTCATGTGCATTATTTGAATGGTTATTCTGAATCTTGAACTTCATCTACCTTCTTATTGGGTACTCTGTACTGAGAAATCTTACTGTGGATTCAGTCGATTTCAGTTTTGTTCAAGCTGAAGAGCTATACAACAGCATCAAATGTTAGGATCATGCTATTCACCCCCAATCATGGGTTATACATATGAATATTTAATCAAATTCCAAAACCAAAACTTGTGGGGTATTTACATTACCTTTCCTATTTTAGTAAGTTACTGCTTAAGTCTACCTTTTTATTTCCATTCTTTTACCTATTTTTGGTCATGAAATTGCATCTTATTGATAATTTTGTTTCTTTATGAGCTAGTGGTGAGGAATCTAGTTGATAACTTCTTGAAAATACCTGTAGAGGGTTTCAAGCAGATGACACATATATGTTTGTTAACATTTAAAGAGAAAATATACATCTATTCCATTTGTGAATCACAGACTTATGCAAATGTCCTATATTTGGTCATAGCCTAATCCTTCAGAGTAAGTATATTATGTGTCAGTAGATGATATTATTTTACTTATTTCCTTCAACATTTGCCTGAAATAGCAGTCAGACATAGAAATTCTTTGATTTCCCAGATGCCTTTGTTGTCCTTTTGAAAATAGTCATTACATTAATTCATTCATCTGATACTAAAACAAATTTAAGCAGTAATCTATCAATTACAAACAAGATCAGCAATCTCATATTTGAATTTCTTTAAGGTTCTAGGGCTAAAGTAATTTCATCCTGACAATACATAGCTATTAATTTATTATAAAACATTTTTGGGACAGTTTCTTAAACTTGACACCCACAAAGAAAAAAAACTTCTTTAAAGGCCATCACCTTAATGGCCTTGGTTAATACCAATGCATAGAATTCTTTTTTTATGCAGGACCTTATAATCTTCTGACATTCCTTTTACACATCAATCTTCTGTTGGTTACACAAATTTGGTTGGCACAGTTTCTGCTTCTGATATATTAAAAAATAAAATATACTATTCATTTTTATGCTGGTAGCAAATTACTCCACAAGACCATTTTAGGCCTGCTTTATTGTGCACTTAAGTTTATGCTGCCAAAGTCTAGACTGCCTTCTTTCATCTTTTAGACACAGTTTCTGCTGTTCAATTTTAATGACTTCTTCAGCCTTCTTGAAATGAAACCATTGGCAGTGAGGAACACAAAAGTTGTAGGACCAGGAACCAAACAGACAAGAGGGGCTTGAACCTAGCTGAGCAGAAAGGGTAGACAGTGAGCTTCTGATCTTTTAGTTGAGAAGTGCTCTGCTTTTCTCTTATGATAATCTAATGTAACATGCATACACTCTGACAGAAGCAGGATCTAGGACCTCAGTCTGTCCTCATCCAGGGGAGGGCAGAACTGGCTTCCTAACATCCTATTTTCTAAATGGCTGAATGACTTAGCAAGGTGATCATCACCTCTGTATTTCACAAATGTCTGGGACGATTGCCATTGGTTTCTGGCAGAGAGGCTTAATTGAGGTAGGGACTGAGACTTCACTCAAAACTCACATATCTGAATACACTGGTTTTGTCTAGGATAATATTCTTCATAGAAGTGTGTATCCTGCTGTGTTTTGGATTTGTGACTAAAACAGTGCTGATAACACATGAATGTTTTAGCTATTGTTGAGCAGGGGTTACACAGCCTCAAGGCTGAGAAGCTTTTTCTGCTTCTCACTCCATCCCACCAAGGAGGCTGGAAGTGCACGAGGAGCTGGGAGGGGACACAGCTGGGACAGTTGATCCTAAAAGTGAAAATAGATATTTATTCTATATGGTATCATGTTCATCAATATGAGTGGGGGGAAGAATGAGAAAAAGGGGGCGTTCAGAGTGATGCCATTTGTCTTCCCAAGTCACCATTAGGATCCTTGCTTGATAATGGAGCCCTGTTTTTCAGGAGATGTCTGAACATCTGCCTGACTTAAGAAGCAGTGAATTAACTCCTTGTTTTTCTTTGCTTCTGTGGGCAGCTTTTGCTTTACCTAATAAAATGTCTTTCCTTCAACCCTAAGTTTTACCACTGTTGCTCTTCTAGATCTCTCCCCATCCCACTGTGGAGAGAGTGCAGACTGAGCAGCATTAAACTTCAATATGCAATAAAAATTCTATAAGCACAGGGCAGGCCCCAATTTTAACCCAAATATAAAATTAGAGATAGGAACATCTTTACAACAAGTGAAATGGCCTCAGTTCGCTTTCCATTCATTGCTCTGATTCTTAGCTTTGCATCCTTTTGATGCACATCTCTTTTTTTCTAAAAATTTAAAAAACAAACTATGCAAAAGTCTTCCCTGGCTTTTAAATCTGCCACTCTCCAGAAAGCTAAATGCTAGAATAAATATATAGTCAATCCTGCAGCAAACATTCATGTTCCTGTATCAGTGTTTGAGTTTGAATCAAGTAATTTTTAAAAAAATCTCCCCATAGTTCTCACTAATCGCCCTTTGCATCACAGCATGCAGCAGTCTCAGCACACACAAACCAAGTTTCTTTTACACTGAAAATAAACTGAGGCTTTCAATGGATTCCAGGTGCAAATGAGCCTTCAAATATTCATGCATCAAGCTGGTCTGTGTTATAAACTTAGTAAAATATGTATTGAATAAGCATCATGTCTTCAGACTGTGTTTTGCTCTCCTTATCCTTTCCTTGTGGTACAGATTTTTTAGTCATGTAGATGGAAGGTACAAAGGAATTGGTACTAATATGCCCCTTAGTAGCAAACGTCCCTTTCTGACAAAGCAAGTCAAAGAGCTTAACCATGATAGGCTCAGAAACACTGAAAAGATGAAGTAAAGTTTCATTATATAATACTTCTTTCCAAAATGTATATAAAAAATAAAGCTATTGTGATATAATACGCTGATAAGTCTATACAGGCACAGCATGATTAGATCAACATTTTTGTCTATGTCTGGTTATGGCTCAAAGTTGTATAATTCTACATCCCCCTGGGCATCCAAATAAAAAAAAGAAAAATATAAAATCCCTAAATTCAAAATAACACAATTGTACATTGTCCTGGCGTATGTACTGTTATGCCAAAGAAAGCAGTTTAATCTGTTTTCAATTACATTTTAAAATGTCTGTAAAAACAATTGACAGTAATATAGTATATGTTCCAAGGGTTGAGGCACCAACCAAAAATATATCTCAGTATTTAAATTCTATAAAAAGTATGCAAATAATCTGGTCTTCTTTTTATTGTGGTTTTCAGTTATCCGTTACTATTTGTAATTCTTTGACTTTTTAATAAACAGAATTTTATTGCTGCTTGCCATCAAAGTAGCTGAGATTTTCTAAGCTTTCCTTGTTAGAATCATACAAGTTATGTAACCAATAAAGTACATTTAACTATGCTGAGAATACCAGACTAAACCTTTTCACATTTTATGAGGAATTGCTATTTTGCAATACAAGCTACTTGACTAAATTTTTTTCAGAACATAAATAGTTCTAATATTTATCTTTCAAACCATGCCATTTTCTACAGTTTTGTTCTCACCAATTACTTAACATTCTGTCAAAAATCTGTGCTGTTTGTTAGCCTGGTACAACATCTGCACAATTATTCAGAACTCAGACACACAGGCTTCCCAAATTTTTCCTTTTATGACATAAAGTAGTACTTCCTGAAAATATTTCACACAGTCTACCAACCAATGTAGCTTACTTTTATAAAGTATCCTTCATGGGAAAATCCTAAGCACAATGCAAATAAAACCAAATGCAGTAAATATTTAAAAGGAGAAATAAAGCACAGTGTTAAATGTGCTTTACAACTGGACAATGACTTTCATAGAACCAAAAACTACAGAAACACAGAATGGCTTGGGCTGGGAGGATCCCTAAAGATCATCTAGTTGCAATCCCCCTGCCAGGAGCAGGAACACCTGTCATTAGACCATCCTATCTGGCTTCCAGGCATTGGACATCCACAGCTTTTCTGGGCAACCTGTTTCAGTGCTTCACCATCCTTACAGTAAAGGATTTCTTCCTAATGCCTAATCTAATCTATCCTTTTTTTGATCTTAAAATCCATTTCCCATTGTCCTTTCACTACATGCTGTTGTAGGTAATCTTTATCCATCTTTCTTGTAGGCTTCCTCTAGGAACATACAATTAAATCACCCTGAAACCTTCTATTTTACAGGCTGAACATTACAAGGTGTCTCAGCCTTTCCTCACAGGTCAACTGTTCCATCCCTCTGATCATCTTGGTGTCCATCATCTGGAGTCACTCCAACATGTTCATGTCCTTCCTGCTCTGCAGAACCTAGATCTGGATGCTGTATTCCAGGTGGACTCCCACCAGAGGGAAGCAGAGTCATAGAACTCCTCCCTCGCCCTGCTGCCCAGGCTGCTTTTGCTCCAGGACAGGTCTGGCTTTCTGGGCTGTGAGTGCCCATGGCTGGGTCAGGTCCAGCCCCTCATCCAGCAGCATCCCCAAGTCCTCAGCAGGGTTGCTCTGATCTGTTCATGCCCCAGCTTTTATTGACACCCAACCCAGGTGCAGCACCTTGCAGTTGGTCTTGTCACACTTAATGGAATTCCCATGCACTCACTTCTTGAACTTGTCCAGGTCCCTCTAAATGGCATCCTGTCCTTCAGCTGTGTCAACAGCACTACTCTTCTTAGTGTCGTACACAAATTTACTGAGCTTGCACTCAGTCTCTTTATCTATGTCATTAATGAAGATGCTAAAAAACACTCCCCTGAGATATACCAGTCACTGGTGTCTACTGGGACTCTAAGCCACTGACCCTCTGGATGGGACTAGATGAGCTACATCCCAGAGTCCTGAGGAAATCGGTTGATGTAGTTACCAAGTCACTTTGCATGATATTTGAAAAGTCATGGCATACAGGAGATGTTCCTGTTGACTTATAACAGAAAAACATTTGACCATCTTTAAAAGAGTTAGAAATGGGGGCATGGGAAACTATCAATTTGTCAGCTTCACCTTTGTGCCTGGAAAGATCATTGAACAGATCCTCCAGGCACATGGAGGAGAAGGCACATGGAGAAGAAGGAGGGGATTCAAGATAGCCACCACAGCTTCACCAAGGGCAAGTCCTGCCTGACCCAATGACCTTCTCGATTGTGTACTGCATCAGTGAACAAGGGAAGGGCTACAGATGCCATTTATCTGGACTTCTGTAAAGTTTTTAACAGGATCCCTCATAACATCATTCTCTCTAAATTGGGTGGGTGGACTGCCAAATAGGTGCAGTTAGATAACATTCATATCAAATGAAAGGAACATGGAAGCAATTTATCAGAACACAATTTGTAATTTCTTGCTTTATTTATTTATTTATTTATTTATTGCTTTCAGAAAAAAAACAACCTTAATTAAATCCTGTTTTTTTTTTAACTGCTTGGACAGTAAAAACATGCTTAAAATCAAGACTTCTAACTGAAGTTCAATATCACCAAGGTCATAGTCATTTTCTGCAGAAGTTAAAAGAGCTGCCACTTGCTGATATGAACATGGATTATAATTGAAATATCTGTGTTGAAGACCCAATCAATAGCAACTCAGTTTTATCTTTCCTAAGTTCACGAAATTTTGTTGACATGCTTACTTGAATAACACAAAAAATTAATCAAGTGATCAAGCAGCCTCCCAGGATTGCGAAGATTGGGACAAATGTTCCAATGGGCTATCAGCACACATATGATGCACCAGGCCATGAATGAAAGTAGAACAAGCAAATATAAAGGGAAAGAGAATCCTGAAGAGATGCTGAGAGTCAGAAGCGAAGAACAGGAACTCCACAATTAAAAAATTAGTAGGTATGAACTGAAACAGTAATTTTTTAAAGCAACAAACTGACTTTTCCAGAAGGAAAATCTGAACCAGACCAAGTAAAGAAAATAAAATTTAACTATTGAGTTCCATAGTATGATAAACAAAAAGAAAGTATTTTTTGTCAAAAAAATCTTACCTCAAAAGGAAATATGCATTTCATTGTCAATTCAGAAAAATACCAGGTTGATTAATGTCTTGAACATTATAACTGCAAAAGGTTAAATAATTAAAATGTAGATATTCTACAGATCTTCTTTTGCTTTGTAAACATCTTTGTGCATTTGAAGGATTGGATGAGGAAACCAGCTCCTCTGGATTTGTGTTAAAAACTTTAATGTTGAAATTCTGTGTCCTTCACTATGGAGATGACACTAGCCAATAATGTTTTCCCACCATTGGCATTGAAATTGATGAAATAAAACTAAGATAGATGCACTAGGTAAAAAATAAATTACAATAAATTAATGAAAACCAAAATTATTTCCTTTATCAGAATTTTCTAACTACTATAGCATGTAGTTTTGTAAGCCTCTGGCTTCAAATTTTACAGCACATAGAATTTTACAGTCCAGTCTTAGAACTAATAAGAAGGATTATTGTGAAATGCTAACAGGATTTAGAACTTGTTCAGGTGTTTCAGGCAGTGAGGATCAAGTCTGGGCTTCCTAGAAATCATTTGCTTTCAGAAATGGGAGAAGGGTAGCAGCAGTTAGCCAAGCTTCTCAGGACTGGTGTTTAGAGAACTTACATCTGAGGTTGCTGTGAGCATAACTCAGCTGTGTGATACCTTGCTTTATCCCTAGAACCAGATGTGATGCTGACTGGGTCACCTTGTTTAGGACTACTTATGAACATTGCCCCACCAATGAGCTTCTTAGATCCATATAAACCTATAAAAGCTATGAAGCTAGTCCAGGATTTATAGCACCTGTTTAATGAGGAATGGCTGAGGGACCTGAGGTTGTTTGGTTTGCAGAAAACGAGGCTGAGAGGACCCCTCACTGCTCTCTACACCTACCTAAAGGGAGGACGTATGTGGTCCCTTCTCTGAAGCAACAAGTGATAGGACAAAAAGAAATTCCCTCAAGTTGTGCTAAAGGAATATTAGATAGGATATGAGAAAAAAAAATTTTCCCCTGAAAGGGTTATCCCCAAAAGGATTATTACTAGAACAAGCTGCTCAGGGAAGAGATTGAGTTACTATCTGGAAGGAGTTAAAGTGCAGGTTATGCAGCACTATCTTAAGGCATATACATACCCAAAAGTAGATAATGTTCTGAGACTTATAATTAAAATATCAACATATTAAAGCAGAGTGAATATTAGTTTCCTGGGTACTGGATCTAAAATAGGACAGAATTGTACATGACTGATGCAGCAGTACCAAAGCTGGATAATTCTTAGATTGTGCTGACAGTCAAATATTGAAAAATAAAATTTGTAAGAGGAGGGTTATCTTCTCCTATTTGCATTCTGATTAGAAATCTAATGTCTTCATTAGTCACAGATATCTCTAATATTAGGAAAATTCCAACATTAAATATACATATTTTGGAGTGAATCCAGAAATTTAATTCAACAATAGCAGGGGAAAATTTATCATGTATACACAACTACTGCTTGTACACAGTCAGTTTTTTGCTTAGTTTTTTTTTTTTTAGATACAAATGCTGCAGAAACAGGCAAAAAGGAGGCCCACAGCCCTGAATTTTACTTTTTCCACTGATTTCTTTTCAGTCAAATATTTATGTCTATATGCTCTAAAGAGTTTAACACAATTCACCTCAATTAGAATGTTTTTATCCTTCTATTTGATGATTCCCAAATTAAAATTTAAACAAGCTAACATAGAAAATCCTTTCATGGCAAACAAGCACCATTGCTGCTGGCAAGCTGAGGCACTTGAAGCATCCCCCTTGAAGCTGTGTATGCCTTGAAGGTGTCCATCTGGTTGCTCGATCTCTTCTTAAGGAAAGAATTCATGTCTCCTCCCTAGGGGAGGCCCTGTTTGGTTGTTAACAGCTTTAGAATAATTTCCTCATTAAGTCAGAGGGTAACCTGGTCAGGATCCCTTGCAGGCAATAACTGTTCAGTTAAAATTAAGGGAGATGTTTAGTTAATATCTTGGTAAACTGGGGTTGGATATCTGATGTGATTGGAAACAGGAAACTGAATATTTCATTTCAAGGCCAGAAAATTCAAGATAGTTTTGATAAAAGACTCATTAACCTCTAATAAGCTGTCAGTGACATTGCTACATAATATTTTCAGTGTCCAAATTTGAACATGATGCAGAACAGAGCAGCTGCCAGTCCAGAAATTTGTTACATGATGATAGATTTAAGTAATCATCACACCATACTGCTAAGAATAAGATCCCAAGTGGATGTCAAAAGCAAATGGGATATCAGAGTATGCTAAAAAATTAAGAAAAAAGAAAGAAAAAAAAAATCCAGTCAGAATAGATAGGGAACTACTAGAGTTACTTTAAGTTCTTTTCTGTAGTTGTAGTTCTCAAACCAGTCCCAGAAGGACTGACATTCCTTGAACAAGCTAATTTCTTGTCATTTAGGCACGTTTACCACAAAATCCAGGGATGGAAGGAGTATGAATACAGAACTGTCACCTGGCTAGAATGTCCCTTTGTACCAGCATGTAGGAAAGGCTACATAAGGCAAGGTTGTTGGCTATTGCTCATTCTCTACCTGTGCTACTTCTATAATTTAAAAAGTGAGCTCCCATCTGCAGAGCTGTCCATCTGGTGCAGAACAGAAGCATTAAATTCAAAATGAAACATTAAAACACGAGAGGAAGGCAAGTACTGAACCCCAAGGCAAAACAGGAGCAGCTCAGTTCTTATGGATATGTCTGGTACAACACTTGTTTGCCCTCAAAATGAGTCAGAACAAACCTTTATTCCAATGGCTAATGTATGACTTGTGGGAGAAGAGAGGTAAGCCATGGAAAAACCTCTAGCTACTGTTGAACATAGACACAGAACCCTCTGCATTTCTGTTTCACAGGGATTGAATTCAAAAGTAAAAAAAAAAAGATGTCCTTAAGTTCTCTCTTTAACTTTTCTTCTCTTCTTCTCTGACCTGAAATAATACTTATTTAACCTTTTTACATGTGTGGAAAACCAGAATTACTTATTTAATTTCTGCAGCATTCTAGCTAAATACACACACAGTGTTTTACTAATTTATAACTAAATAATAAAACAATTTTTGAAAAAGCATAGTAACTGTTCATAGGAATAGTAAGATTCATTACTATACCTGCAGTTAGTAATATAAAATAGAAGTCATCTGTCCAAGTCTCTGATCTGACATTGTGGAGCTCACTGCACTCTGATGTTTCTCTTCATAATACATTTACCACATATTTGTATTACTTTTTAAAATCCTTAACAGGAGATTATACTAAAAAATACAAAAACAAGCACACAAACAAACAAAAAAAACCTTGCTAAAATCTGAAATGAAAAAGAACTAAATAACCTACTCAAAATGTATTTTTTCTCAATTATTGTTGCTTATACAACAATGTAGTTGAGCACAGACAGTAGTTATTTTGAAAGGCAGAAAAGATGTGATATGACAGTAATTTGAAATAAATAAATAGCAACTAAATTTGATAAAATGAGACATAATGCTTTTGGGAAAAAATAATTCATAAAGAAAGGAAGTTTAATAGAGATGGTACTTAGAAAGCACTGAAATTTGTAGGGAGATTATTTATTCCCCAAATCTTGATAATCATATCAAGGTTATATTTAAATTTTATTTATTTCTACAAAGAGAAAGAGCCATGTAAGAGAAGCATGGTTAGTTTTAAACATAACATATAAAGAAGTGCTGTAAATGCACCATCCTACCCAACTCCTTATAGATGATCCCCAAGCAAATAGATTTGTATGCAGTGAAGACTCTTTCAGATCCCAAAGGTGGTACTGATCTCACTTCCCTGAAGGGAACTATTTAGCATCAGTGTCTGAACTACTAGCCCAAATCTGTCTTTAATTAAACAGAAAATAAAAAGCAACCAAAAATAAATAAAAGATAGAAAGAATAAAGATTCTGTAGATTGGTCAGAAAAGGAAGGCCAAGAAGAGTGCACCCCAACAAACAAGAAGGAAAAACTGGTGGTAACAGATGTGTAAAAGTCTGAGGCACCAAACAAGTTCTTCACCTCAGTTGTCATTGGCAGACTTCCAACATCTCTCAAGTCCCTGAAACCTCCAGTTGAGGAGTGTAGTGCTCCCCCTGTAAGCAAAGAGCTGGTTCAAGACCACCTGTCGAAACTGGACTGGCACAGATCTATGGGGCCTGCTGAGATGCATCCCAGGCTTCTGAGGGAACTGGCTGATGTTGTTGCCAAGCTACCCTCTGTCAGATTTGAAAGGTCATGATGTTCAGGCAAAACTACCATTATCTGGAAATGTATTTCCTTTTTATAAAAGAGGAGAAAGAAAAATGCATGGGACTACAGACCGGTAAGCTTTGCCAGTGTGCTTCATTGGGAAGATGATAGACCAGATCCTCACAAAAGCATTGTTGAGGAATATACAAGTCAAGGAGGTGATCCTGAATCACCAGCATGGCTTCACCAAGAACATGCTGTGCCTCACCCATCTGGAGCTTCTATGATGGAGTGACTACACTTGCTGACAATGGAAGGCTGAATGTTCTCATCTACCTAGAGTTCTGTCATACCACTGACATAACTCCACATAACTCCGTTATGTCTAAATTGGAGAGACATGGACTTGACGGGTGGGCTATTTGGTGGATAAGTTGGCTGGATGGATGCAGAGGCAGAAAGTTTTGGTGAGTACCTATATGTCCAGGTGGAGGCTGGTTACAGGTTGTGTCCATTGTAGCTCTGTCTTGGGATAGATGCTCTTTATTATCTTAATCAATCACACAGACAGTGAGATTGAGCGCACCCTCAGGGGTTTGCAGATGGAAGGAAGGAAGGAAGGATTCCAGGAAGGATTCCAGGAAGGA
>PYHW01010631.1:1086746-1130603 GCA_013186435.1 Turdus rufiventris | reverse complement strand
GTACAAGGTGCAGTTTCCCTCCAGAGATCCAGTGGTGATGTGGAGAAATTCAGTTTTCCTCTGGAATTCAGTGGAGAAAGGGGCTCCCTTAGTGTCCCAAAACCTCTGTTTTTATCTTGGTAAGAAATGTTGTTGCTGGAGCAACTTCCAATGGGATGCAGTAATTTTATCNGTCACACAGTGGGACTCAATGGGCCATTAGCAGAAAATTACTCTCTGGAGGAAGGATGGGTTGTGAAAAGATAAAGAACAATGCTTTGCCTGGTTTCAATGGATGGCCCATTAGCAGAATATCTCCCGCAGAGATAAGGATCACTGCCCCCACCTGGTGATAGGATGGTGATAGGATAGATACCTTTTATCATACTCTGTATTGTAATGTGCGGCTTATAATCAGGTGCGGTTTATATATGGAAAAAGAATAAAAGTTGCTGGCACCCGGAAGTGCAGCTTATACTCAGTGCGGCTTATAATCGTGAAATTACTGTATACTCTAATCATCAGAGAATACTATGATTTCTGAAACCTTGGGCAAAGGACTTTTGTTATATATATTCTTCGTCTTGTATTTTCCATCATCATGACTAATTATGCTTAGTAATAGTTCAAATAAATAAAGATTATTAGCTAGCATCAAACAAGTGATGAAAAAACATTTTTATAGTGATAAAATACCACCTAATAGTAGGTTGAGTTTTCAGAAGGTCAAGGGAAGTAATTATTGCTATCTATTTAACACCTGTAGTCCACATCTGGCTTTACATATTGTCGAGCCCTTTGATTTAAAAGAGGCACTGACTAAATTGAAATAATGCAACAAAGCAGCACTGGACTGTGTAGAGAACTGGAGTTGATGATATGTCAGCAAAAGCTGAGAAACCTGAATTTGTCTAGACTAAAATAGACAAGGCTTAGAGAAGATCTAACTGATCTCTTTAATGCCATAATGGTGAGCTACAGAAGAGGTTGTGGCATACCTTTCAGAGATGCATCATGAAGAAAAAGAGACCATGATCCTAAGTTGAAGCAAAAATATTCTCACTAAATACAAGAAAAACAAATTTTTTTTAATCATGTTTAAGCACAGGAATGAAACAAGTTGCTGTGGGATGCTTTTTAATGTCCATCTAGAGTTCCAGGTCCTGAGCAACCTGATATAATTACGAAACCAGCACCACTTTGAGGAGGAAGTTGGACAGAGGATCTACAAGGGTTCCTTCAAACCTAAAATATGCTATGCTTCCAAGAATTATAAGGATCAATATTCTGAACACCCCAAATGGCCATTTTGCTCTAGCATTCTCATAAAAATACATTCTTCTTTCATCAGTGTTACCTAATAATTCAGTTGCATAGCTCTCTAATTTTCACAATGTACTTCAATACTGCAAAACTTTTCCAGATCTAGATTGAAGTTTCTCTCCAGCATCATGAGTTAGTTTTGAAAATAGCATGATGATATACAAAACACAGCATGAATTGTGCCTTATTTTTTTTATTAATTAGGTTCTCAGTTATGCAGTTTATGCACATTCCCACAGCTGACCCTATGTTTCCTAGATCTCCATGCTCACAAGAGGTTTTAGTGTACCATTAGTTATTAATCTACAACGTAGCTTAATAGAGCTTCAGGCTCTATCGTGCAAGACAATCTGAACACACACCCTTGGGATCACCTGTCCCATCCTTAACAAGTTAAACTTTCTCTCATGGAGAGAAGACAGGTTAAATTTATGAAAAGGAAAGTAAAATTCTACAAAGAGGAAAATGTGTCTGAAAGTATGGCTAAAAGGCACAAGACATTTATGTAGGTCACATTTTGGAGCCAAACAGATATTTACTGAGGATGTTTTCAGTGATTTAATCACAGCACCATTTCTTCCTTTCTTCTGCCCTTCTTCGTGGTGTACCAACTGGCTTCTTCAATGAAGGAAGTCATAGCTCTGCCTATCCTGCAATGTCCTACAGTAACAGGGATGATTGCTCCCTTTGGTTATTTCTGAAATAAATTCCAGCTGCTGCAAAATGATGACAAATATTTTGTCTTTGTTTATTAATCATGAACGTGGCAGAATGGTTTCTCCCTGCACAATACACTTACCTGTTTATACTCTTCCTTGGGATATTGTGAAAAATAATGCCTTTAGGAGAAGCAAATTATCACAACTAATTTAAAACTCTACATTAGAATGAGATGAATATTTCTTTAAATACAGGACAGGAACAGTGTAGTTAGGGTATCTAGCACAGAAACAGACTTTGCAGGTGAATCTCGTGTTCACAGTTAGTGGATTACAAAGTTATTTACCGATCTACCAGCCTAATATTAATTGGAAGTGGCTAGCTATTTCAGACACAGTCTGTCTATCGGTTCTTGCTTCAGGGACCCAAATATCCTCTTTATGGTTCAGGTAGACTGCTCATCCATTATTTATGTTGACTGTTTTAAATACTACCTCCTTTAAAACAAAATATCTCAACACACTCAAAAATTTTAACTAAAAACTTCATTTAATATTAGTTCCATGGCATGGTGCATCATATATATAACTCCTTATGGTAGTGACAGTCCTCAGACAATACAATCATTTCTGCAGTGGCTTAAATCAAAATAATGGTTTCCAATGATTTAACAATTCATCTTCATGCATCTATCATGCATTTTTACTCAGCTGATTGTCTTATTTATGTACTCAACATCATTTAAGTTACTATCATTATATGAATGACACATAGCTGCTCGTGTCCCATGTTATAAATATCAGATGCAATTATTTCCACGTCATCCTCCTAGAGTAACAGGCTGTGTGGATTTTGTTAACCCAAGGAATAGAAATAATTCTTTGTCTATTGTTTGTCTTATTATCAAATAATCATTGCTTCAATGACACAGCTACATGAAGTAAGTTTCATCATCTTTACATCTACATGTTACTTTTCAATCCAAAATAATACTATCAAGTTCAACATAACAGAAATAACCACAAGAAGAAAAGTATCAGAATTACCTAAAATTTGTAGGTGTTGCTGAAGATAAAAATTGGCTGGTTGTCTTTTAAAATCTTTCTGTTCTCCTCATTTATGATATTGATAATGATAATGTTCAGAACTATTTTAGGAACCTATGTCCAAAACCTTGATTCAAAACATTCCACAATAAAGTGTGAGACTCAACCGTAGTGTGCAGGCGCACCAGTGGTAAAATCTCTGTCAGTTATTCACTCCTTCATCGCCTCTAAGCCATCTAACAAAAGTGGATTCCAGGAATATCAAAAACAGAAAGGAAGGAGCTTAATACTGTTCTAGTTACAGCACCATGTGTGAAGAAGCGTTTAGTTCAGATAACAATACTAGTACCCATGCACAGATTATGCATTTTCTCTCTTACCTCCACAGTCCACTTCAGTAACTATTCTTCAAGACTTGTTTATTCATAGGAATTAATGTATAGTAACAATAAAAGGACACCACCTTATGTTACAATGGGACAGTGACAGAAAAAGATGCATGCAAAATGTAGACACAAAATATTCATTTTTCACTCTCTTTCCAGAAGAAAAAAACAATTGAGACACTCATTTTTTTAGAGGTACAGTAATTTCACGACTATAAGGTGCACCCTTTTGACTGAAATCTTTCCCCGAACCCAGAAGTGCGCCTTATAGTCCGGTGTGACTTATATGATCTACAAAGTTGCAAAATTTGCCAACTCTCGGGGGTGCGCCTTATGGTCCAGTGCGCCTTATGGTCATGAAATTACTGTAATGGTTTTTTTTTTCCATTGGAAACAAATTCCAAATGGAAAGTCTGTTTTCAATTTTCTTTTGTATATCATATCATTCCCAGTGAACAGCATGATTGTGCTAGCAGAAGCTAGCATTTTATGGACATTAGAAAGGAGTCTGAGCAGGAAATTCATCAGGTTTTACCCTCTTCCTAGCCCACATATCCCAACAGAATAGTTATAATCATTGCCACCTAAAAACCTATTACTTGAAACTTCTGAAAACTTTTAAATTACGAACTAATTGAGGAAGAAAAACTTCAGAAGATCATCTAATCCTGGAACAGCAACGGCTATCTGCCACTTAAAGCAGAATTTGACAAGTACATGCCATTACCAGAAGAACTCTTGAGACTGTTGAATGTTAGAGTAACAGATAAGTTTAATTACTTAGGTAACGTGAAATAGAGGAGGGAAAAAGAACTTCATTGTCTGGAAGACAGCTTCATAACACACAGAATACAAACTCAAGCTTGAAAGGATGACCTCTTCCATCTGCAGTTCACTGACAACATGGGATGGTTTGAGAATGGAGAAAAATAAAACTTGGGTCAAATAATATTTTGCTTCATACTAGGGAAATCTCATGTCCAGAGAAAGAAAAGAGCTATATAAAGCAGAATTATAAAATTAGAAGATGAAAGATACATGAATCTGTCATTATTCGAAGAAAGGAGGTACTCAAATGAAACCGGTATTTACCTCATGGGATAAAAAAGAACAAAGCAAATCACTGCCAACTGTTAAAAGGATTGATGAAGAGTTTCTGCAGCATGACCTTGCCCAAATTAGTCAGTCACAAAAGCATCCCCAGAGAAAAAAATCTTATGAAAGGTAAATCTCATACGAAAAGGAGGAAATTAAACAGAATATAGGGAGCTGAGTGTTTTAGAAGTTATAGGTTTGTCACAGATATAGTATTATAAAAGCATCATTCTTGCATTTTAATAATTTCTAATGTTCATGACATAACCAGAACAACTAGAAAGTGCTGTTGTTATGTTTAACAGAGGCTTGCAGAAAGACCTTGGGTACCGGTAATGCCCAGGACTAAAGATGTCATCCAACCCTGCCCTGAGCGCATTCAGCTGGGAGCCACTGAAACACCCTAGCATGTCCACTTCTCTCCCCATCCATTTTTCCTATAAAAGAAATTCAGGTGTTCAGAAAAAAAAAGGGGGGGGTTTTGTCTGTGAAACACTGCAGTTGCACAAAGTTTCATTTTTGGGTTGTTAGGAGACCAGGACCCTGCAATGATAAGACACTAGTGCTACAAAGATCAATTTGCATGTGGCATAGAAACAATAGATCTCTCTAAGATCACTTGGTCTCTGATGTAGTTAAAAGCTGGGTTAACACTGACACTCCTAAAAAGGAAGATGAAAACAGAAAGGTTTAAAAGGTAATGAATAATTTGGTTTTTGCAAGCCATGGTTACCCTGAGAAAAGAAGACAGAGGAAACTGCTGGTAACAGCTGGTCTCGAATCACTTAATGTTCATAGTATTTTGCAGTTAATTCAGGTAGATGAGGCTCAGGCAGAGTAGACTAACTGCCGAGATTTAATACAGAGATTTGAGAAGTGCTTCTCATTACATAAAAATGAAACACATCAGCAATGCATTTCTAAGCAGAGAGCACAAAAAACCTGAAAACATGGAAGTGCTCATGTGTGAAGAGATAATGTGGAAATCCAGGGATAAACTGAATCCTTGATAATATTGGATCATGAATAGAATCTGGAACAAAACAGCCTAAAGGAGAAATAATGTACGACTCAGATTTAACTCTTGATCAGTTATCAGAATTTTTCTAGCAAAGAGAGCTACAAAGACCAGACAAAGTCATGGTCTGCAGACAGTCCCCTGAGACTTGCAAACATGATAGAGAATCCAGAATACTGCAAGAGCACCTGAGGCAGAAATGCATTCAGAGGTCAAAGTATAAATCTATTGAAGCCAGAACATGATGTTCCACATGCTGGGGTAAACAGCTGGAGTCAGCTGAAACAACTGAGCCCCAGGATATGGCAAAACCAGAACTAATAGACTTACTGCTCTCTGACAGTAGTCATCCTTATTTCTCACAGGAAACACTGTCCCCTCTCCTACATTGTCCTAGGACTGCATGCAGGGCATATCTAAGATTAAATCACCCATTCTTACTTAGTTGTAATTAGCAACTGGGTCATGGAGATTTTAAATGTTGCATTATGTTACATTGTAAGTTAACTACTGAGCTACTGCTCTTAAGTTCAGCTAGAAGCAAAGGAAAGAGAACACGTCTTTAAGTAACCCTGATACAAGCTATTTAAAACCGGATGTAAATATAACCTAAACGTACAAAAGGTTAAGCAGTTACAGTTTACACACAGATGGATCTACTTTCAACTGCCTAGCTCTGAGAGGTAATGCTTGACCCATACACTGGTCCTGTTCAGCTAAATTACTACAGACGCAGATGACTAGGCGAAACTAGTACTCACAATCTGAGGAAAATTCTGTCGTTGAGACATTTCTCCAGACATCTTCACTTGTTTCTGAGACCTGTACTTTTTGGTTAAGCCAAGGTCTGTGAAGAAATGTGGAACGTGGGCATACACCAAGAGATAAGACAGCTACAGAGTGAGTGTATCCTTCTCTCAAATATCAGCATCTGACAGTTAAGGGGTACTTTGATCTGCAAAAGAGCTTGACAGACACCAGATAAGCTGTGAAAGAACAGGCAACACACACACTGGCAAAAATTCCTTTAGATAGTCCAGGAGGACTGCGTCCATTCCTCATTTCAAAAGAAGAACACTTTTCTTAAGAAGTAATTTGGTGAAGGGTATCTTTGATGGTTGAAAAGGCTGTCTCTTCAGAGCATGTGTTTTATTCTTTTTTCCGCAACTGAGTTCTCTAAGTAGGCTTTAAAAGACATCATCAGAAAGTATCTTTGAAACGAAATAGGTACCTAAGTAAACTTAAACTTAGAAGTTTTAAAGACTTTCTTTCAAGTGATATGCTTTCTCAAGCTTGAGATCTGTCAAAATTTATATGGTATGATGAGGAATATCATATAGCAAATGAGGCATTCTCAAATGAGAAGTTAAAACAGATCCAGTATAAAGGCTTATGTGAGACACACACAGTATTATAAACATTCTTCAGCTGAATAAACTCACATAGTTGATGTGTTTGTCTCTGACATTATTGGTATACTTTGATACACATTTAATGTTATTTGCCATGATCCTCAATTCATTTTTCAAGCCTACTTTTTCACAGTAGTATTTGAGAAAGAAGTAGCATTTAAAAAAATATGATTGCTTAACCTTGATGCTAACTGACTTCTACAGAAGAGAAAGCCATTACCAGACTAGACCATATAAGAAAAGTAAATTTATCATGCTGGTTATACGTACCAAATATACAGTGTATGAGAAAACTAGATTTCCTATGCAAAAGAGACTTTCTGTTCTGTAATTTCAAACTGAATGCTTTTTTATCTTTCATTTTGGAGAGCTTTTATCATATTCACACTTTCCTACTCTGCTAGGGAATAATGAATGACTTCAAAAGGTTATATTTTAGTTGAAAAGACTTTCATCTGAATTTTAATTTAAAAAAAAATAAATTGAGAAAGGGGAAAAATACATAGGAAAGTTACAACACAACATCTCCTTCTGCCTCCAAGTGAACACTTGTTTTCTAGCATGGTGTAAATGGCACAAGGTATACAGCATCACTTTTGGTGCCTGTAAAAACAGTGTAGAAATATAGTTAACAGCACATAAGAGAAAAAGAATCACCCGCAGTTAGATTTGTCAGCTAGCACAAAGAAGTGAAATGACACCTACTGGTGGTCTCAGCAGAGTAGATAGAACATGGCAAAAGCTAAGAAGCAGTCTTCACCACAACGAAGTTTTAGATAGTTGAATCCAGAATGTTAATGCTGGTTTGTAATTTCTTCTAGCTTTGTTTTCATTATGAAAAGATCATTTTTACACTGCCTCAGTCTCTCCTATAAATTATTCCTATAAACATATGTGAGTAACTTTGTGTGAGCCATTTCGTTAGTAAGCTCTATCCTTATGTACATAATTATTTGTGAGAACAGGTTACTAAACTGTGTGTAGAACACAGCAGACATTATATTCTGGTCACAGACAGAAACTGAGCAAAAACAGAGCCAGAATAGCTTGTCATTTGAGAATAGTAATGCCCCAAATCCATATACAATATAGTGAAAATCCTCTTAATATTGCTAAGCATTATGTCTGCTTATATATTTCAGTATGTATTTGAGGTACTATGTATACAAAGCCCCTGAACACCTTTCAAATCCTAAGTAACTTAATACTGATCACTGATGATCTACACAACACCACAGCTGGAAGTCAGCAATTCCTTACAGTGAATCATTCATGGCCAATTCAAGATCTGAAAAGACAGTGGTGAAAAGTTAAGAAGTTAAAAATTAACAACGGTCTGAAATATTATTTTAAAGCTGATATTTCTAGGCTATTTACTCTTCAAAACACCCGAGCCTTAAAAAACCCATGTTTTTTTGAATGAACTTTTCCCAATGAACCATCTTACCTTCTTTCTCAAATATTTGCTGATTTATGGATTCTTTCAATATAAGGATTTTGCTTCTGTAAAAATGGAGGACCAAAACCTGACTAATGCTCTGCAGAATTTTTGAATGAATATAACAGAAGGCCATGGTATAAAACAAACCATGTAGAATGTTCATCTGGCTGAATCACATGCAGACAACCAGAAAAAAAACATAACAGATACAAATCTGAGTGAAGGACATGAAGTCAATGAAGAAAACAGTGCTTCTTGATGAAGAAGCCAAGATATCCTTACAATAAAAAATGACACTATCAGTCATAACAAATAGAACTAAATTGCATGTAGCTCTGCAGATTTTCACATCACATCTTCCACTGATTTAAAAAAACAACATTCTCAGGGTCAAAAGAATGTAACCAGGATGTGATGCGGTCTGCTGAGTTCAAGTAGAAAAATATTGCAGACCTGTTGCTGTAAATTGTAACTGGTAATAAAAGTAGTAGACCTGTCCGGATTAGAGAAGAAAGTACATATAAAAGTCTGCTAAAATGTCTAGAGAACACAGAAACACATTCTTCAAAGAAATGAATGACATATAGGCCTTTATCCTGCAAGGATCTTCTGGAATGTGCTTTGAATGACAAAGCATTGTACTCTTTGACAATTACTCATTTAATAAGAAATAACTAACAATTAATGAGCATGAACAAGTGAAGTTGTTTGAGAATTGTAGCTCTCCACTGACTTCATAGTACCAAAAAACTTTACCATAACACCTACCAGCTACATCATTAATTAGGGCTTCTAGACTGTGGCTCTCCAGATAAATAATATTTGGGCTAAAATTCTAATTTTCTACTGGCAACTTGCACAAGCCTACAAATACCCTAGACTCCGAGCACTTCAGTAGCACTTTGGCTTCAAGTAGAGTAACTCTGTCCTGAACTTCACCATAGAAATGCCAAATCAAAATAAGAGATTGTTTGCACTGTTTCCTCAAAATGAAACTAAAGTGTTCATACATTAGCCTTGGACCTAAACTTATGCCATTATCTGCCAGAGAACTCTATACAATAGAATAGCTTTATAATCACTGCTGTAATTAGTGATGTTTTCTTTTGTCTACTGCACTGTTCAATTAACACACAATGTACTGGAAACATTCCACTTTCATTTGCAAGGCATGTAATTTTTATACTTGATTGAACTTTTGGGTAATATGGAAAAGAGCCCTTTTCTTTCTAGTTTCTATGTTAAGGATTGTCTTTAGTGGAGAAGGACATTTGTTTTGTTTAAATAAACCCTTTATTTTACACTCCCAGAAGAAAAATATTGTGGAATAAAACAATGAATACATAAAGAGAGATGAAAATTCAAGAAATAAACTCAGTGACAGTAGCATACTGATAGGCAAGCAGTTTGAGATATTGAGAAGAATTTTGAGTCTGCATCTAAAGATACATATTTATATTTATGAAAAATGTATATCTGATTTACCTAGGGATACATTCCTCCCCAGGGAAAAACCCTCTTAAGAGTTATACACCTTCGATTCACAGATTTTAGGCTATGATTCAATATATGTAATTCAATATTCTCAGTAATACACACTGAATAATTCCATTTCCATATCCTGAGATAACAAACATTTTCTCCTACTCAAAGTGGAGTAGAATTGCTAAAGCTCTTTGGAACAGCAAAGATTGTATTGTTTATTTGGCTGATGAATTTTTATTTATGGTTGAAGTGAAAAATGCTAGAAGAGGAATTTTTTTAAGTCAAGAAATGTATATATTTCAAAATATCCCTCATTTTACAAATGCATTGAGAGATGTTAGAAAGTAAGACATATAAATAAATTAAGTAATCAGGGCCTTCTGCTTTTTATTAAGAGTTCAGGAGTAACATTCGTCAAAGTTTGCAATTCTCAGCAGTTTTGAGATTCAAAAGAACTCAAGTGATATTTTATAGAAACCATTACAGTGCATACCTGTACGTTGTACTATAATATATTGTGTTATATTTGTTATATATGCATACATATATATATATTTGTTTGCTTTCTGTTTTATAACAGCATAACACTACTGTAGTATTCGATATCTGAATTATTTTTCTATTACAGTAATGATATGACTTTTTATTGTGATCTTTAATTTAAATACATTTGCATTTACACAACCACTTGCATAAGTTCCTTCTGGGGTAAGTATATAACATTAGCAAGAATATTCAAAATGGAAAAGGGTTATCTATTCTGATTAGGAAAAGCTAGACTGTTGCAGGTAATATTTTGTAACATCAATATAGGTTAGAGGCATTTTGCTGCTTTAGAAGAAAGCATATCTCACTATTTGACCAATGACACAGCCAACCCTGTCACATATCCTGTAAGACTTTCAAAAACTTCTATTATAATTTTTTGCTATCATCTGTCCCAGAGCCAAAAGAACCTGTGATGAAGGAAGCCTTAGGGCTTTTGTCAAATTTAAAATAAAGTTAAAATCTGGAAATCAGTGACAGAAAGAATCATTGTTCCAATTGTTGAAAGGTAATTGAATTAGAATAATGAGCACATATTTCTGTTTGGTAATTACTGTACTTCCCTGAAAAAAAATATTGTGCAAAGGTAGTTTTACTGGAGATTTTCAAGGACATGCCTTTATTTCCCCAGCTACTGTATTTTACACAGTGCAATGCTGATGATATCAATTAAATTTATTACAAGGAGATTAAGGTATATTTTATAGAATATTTTATATATTCCAACATCTGATCTATGACGTGATACACTAGGATCTTTCAACGGAAAGACTGGAAGAATACATATAATATTCATGTGTGGATGCCACTTGTCCAAATAAACCATGGGTTTTGACCTGGGGACCCTAGTGAGCCTTGTTTATGAGTCTGGTGCATAAGCAGCAGCACCCTCAGATCAGTGAGTACCTGTAGGCCCTGGACTTGCAGCCTCAAGAGTTACAATCTCACAGATTTGACCAAGCTGTAGAAGTTTCTCTTCTACTTCCTTCCACCATAACATCAAATAATTATTGAAGATCTAAGTCAACCTATACAACAGAGGCTTTGAAAACCTGTCTGGAAAAAGCTACACTCTAGGCTTAGGACCCCCGGTTTTCGACTTGTGAGTGAAACAGACGATAAACCACATGATCAGGCTCAGGCTAAGGTGCAGTCTCTGTGTATACTATATGCAGTCTCTTGTGTATATTCCCACTCTGGATGTTCACCAGAGCTGTTCCCAGTACTCTGATGTCTTGAAAACTCTACAGAGCCCCTACTTTAATATACTACCCTTCACTGGCCTGAGTTCTAATTTTCACAGGATGTGAAAAATAAGTGAGTGGAGAAAGGGGACCTGCGGCAATATCTGAACAGGTGCATAATGTGGAGCCTAAGTAACCCATTGCCTTGCAACCCAATGCACTCCAGTTGCTGGGCTCAGATTAGCAGCAGTGTCCTTGCATTGTAGCCAACTCTGCTGATTAAACCCAGCTGAGGCTACAAGCAAGCTGTCACTTGTAAAACACCTGTTGGTCTGTTTGCTATTATCCAAAACTAACAGCTTAGAAGCCCTAGGAGCAAAGAACATTTAAGTATTGCTGACATTCGCCTTCGGATATTCTTCTTAGTTGTGTCAAATTCAGAATGCCTCTCTCTGTATGTACAAATTCAGCAACCGCATTTTCTCTGCAATATGTTGAGGAGAATATTCAAGCTACAGCAAAAAGAGGAGATACTCTTCTAGGAACAGCTTCTGTCCTCGTTGTGGCTTGTTCCATGTTAGATAAGGTTGCTTTCTCAGTTGATGCTGGATACAAATGTGGATAAACAGAAAAAAAAATTGTTTTGGACTTTTCACTAATCTGCTACTGATGTTGCAGTTATTTAGGAGTTTCAAAGTTTGTATCAAAGTCAACAAGCATACCTTGTACTATCAAAAGCCATTTTGGAATAGGAAGAAAAAAGTGTAAAATTATTTTTGCTTTTTCTCTCAGTGCATATTATTCCTTGCTTAAGTACATGGTTAACATCACTTAGTAAACATCTTTGCAAACTCCAGTAATCTTGTGAATTTTAACCCATTGTTTCCCAATTAATATTTTTTCAATTTAAAATATTTTTTACTATTCATCTTTTTTTCAATTTGAAACTCACATTTCGTTCCCTCAATGAATTACAAGAGACTAATGTTTAGGTGAAACAGATATAACTAGCCTAAGAGTATTTTGTTCACTGAGAAATTTAGAACTTTGTAATAACTTGATTTTGGTTTCAGCCATCACAAATGTGGTCTCTCTCTCTCTCTCTCTCTATATATATATATATATATTTACATGGCACAACTGGTAAACATTTTAACCTACCAGACAAGAACCCAGCAGGCTGGGAATTTTTCCTCATACATTTCTATTTCTGCCTCCATACATCTTGAAATCACTTTAGAATGACAGGGAGGGGAACTTGTTACATGAACTCCATATAAAAGTTTTTAGGGAAGAAGGGGAGATATGAGTCTGTCTCCTTCTGGCTCAAAAAACCCTCTCTGTACCCAGAGAAATATATCTAAGCATCTGTTAGACAATGTCACCAAATTAGGCAATTGTAGCATCTTTTTTATTGCTACCAGGGAGAATCTTGTTTCATTCTTTGAAGAGGAGCTTAAAGTAAGTAAGCAACTTACCTTCTAGGCAGGGTACAGCTGTCAGGGATCATAAGTGGCTGGAGGCATCTTCCAATGCGGTTTCAGTCAGCCAGCAAACTTCAGAGATGGTCAGGTTTTTAGAGATACACCTGTCATCACTAATTCTTATGCTTGTATCAAGGTATCTCCTCAGGCTGCCCTGAGGTTTCCTGGATTCTATGCTGAGTTGCTCAGCTTACTCTAGATCCTATGAGGGAAGAATACATATATCTAACCCTAAACTCTGAATCCCACTTTGTCCCAAGGAAGACAAGTTAAACTAGAAATTTACCAAGTCCTTATTTTTGATCTAATTCATTCTTTTTCTTTCTGTGGCTCAATGCACTGTAAATTATTCCCTCCAACAGCCTCATCAGAGGATTATCATTGGCAACAATGGCAGAACCACATAAACACTTAGATTCATCATGTGAGAATATCTGGCTGATTTGGCAACCCAGTCAGAAACTGTCTCTATTTCTGTTTAGTCAGGTCTTAAAATTGGATAATACAATGAATATTCATTGAAGACTTTGTAAGGAAGGAGATAGAATATGGGGTTTTAGAACTGCCAAATGTTATCAGCTATTTTTAGTACACCAACAAAACTCAGATAGCTGGGCCAAAAGACAGCAGTTAGAAGTAAATGAGGAGGATAGACTTTTTCTTTAGATTTTTGGTAAAAGATGTGAAAGGCTGCAGAAGTAAATAAATAATGAAACTGTATAGTATAGATAAAATGCAGAAAGTATTACTCTTAAGGAAACTGCTACAGGTAGAGAAAGAGGTATTCCAGAGAGAAGTATATATGCATTAACTGAATAAAACTGCTTTTCTACCTCAAAAGAAACTCTAGAAAGAAAAGGCTAGCCATTGGAGTTGAAGTAACAATGTGATTGGGTATGTAACAAGTATTTTTGGTGACCTCAGAAATTAAAGGTCAGGAGCTAGATTCTGAATTCCAGAAGGATGCTCAACAGAGCATCACAGATATATCCATACTATGTAGGGAGTAAAAATAATGGCAGCAACAATTTTCATGAAATTTCTCTTACACCAACCTGACCTCGACCACTTTCAGGGATTGAACACCTACAGCTTCTCTGAGACACCTGTTCCAGGATCTCACCACCTTCATCATAAAATATTTCTTTCTTACATCTACTCTGAATCTCTCTCTTTTAGTTGAAACCACTGTCCTGTCACTACAGGTCCTGTCAATAAGGTCTCTCTCCATCTTTATTGTAAAGCCTTTTAAGCACTGGAATGTGCTGGAAGGTCTCCCTGGAACCTGCTTTTGTCCAGACTGAACAAGCCCAAATTTCTCAGCCTGTCTTCATAGAAGAGGTGCTCAAGCCCACTGTCATTTTCAGGCTCCCTATGGTTCCTGTGCTGAGGACTCCTGAGCTGGAAGCAATGCCCCTGTTAGAGTCTCATGAACATGGAGTTTAAGGGGCAGAATCACCTACTGGTCACTCTTTTGATGCTTTCTGGGCTGCAAGAACACATGGCCAGCTCATGGACGGCTTTTCTTCCATCAGTATGCCCATGTCCTTTTTTTCAGGGCTGCTTTCCATACATGCATCCCCCACTCTTTACTGGTACTGCGGATTGCCAGCCCAGGTGCAGGAACTTGCACCTGGCCCTCTTGACTTTCATGAGCTTCTCATGAAAGCACTTGTTAACCTGCAAAGGTCTCTCTGGGTACCATCCCTGTACTTACAGAACTCGCATTTAAATCTAACCTTTCTCATAGGTATTAAAAAAAAATCAATATTCAAAACTAATATTAAAACATTTAATGTGCTTACAGAAATAAAAAGAAACCAACCTAGATGTTATTCATTGCTAAATCTGTGTCCACATTTGAACTTAAAAAAAAGAGAATTTATGCTTTATTAATAGTAGTTGCTATGCCCCCTCACTCCTCCAAAAATCAACCAGTCGTTTAGTCCAGTAGCTTCTGCCAAATATTTAATAAAATGGAAATAATTCTTCAGAATGAGAACAGGTGTAAACCAAAGAAACACATTTAAACCTGACTTTTGGTAGAACATGAGATTTAGAACTGAATATATTGAAAGAGAGAGAAGTGAAATACAGAACACCTTATGCTTTGCACATTTCAAGTAGATGAATTTCATTGACAACTCAACCCAGAAAATAAGTTTCATCTACCTAAAACTCATCCATGTCCCTATGATCTTAGACACAAACAAAATAGTATGAATACAGCATGAAAATAAATTTATAATTTTGATTTTCAAAGAAGAAACAGATTAAAAATTAACAAATCAAAATATTTTCATAAATTTTTTATTCTTTCTTTAATTTCTGCAAAAATTCTTGAGCTACATATGATTTATATGCGACATGAATTTATGACATTTTGGGGAAAATGTGTGTGTTAATAAAAGTGATGGATCATCAGAGTAGGAATAACAACATAATAGATCAACTAAGGGAAGAAAGCTTTTTTTATTGCATCTAGATAATGCTTTTGGCAAAAACATTGAATTACCTTCTAATTTTATCTGCTATTTTAATTTGATATATTTAAGTTATTTTGATTTTCATAAAAAGAAGGAAATTACAGGCATATGTAACTGTAATGCTTTGCAAATGTGCTAAAGGGCACAAAATGGCACAATATATGCTTTCACTATTTCCTACCCATACAAATTGGCCAGGCAGTATGTTGACCTATCCAGATGATCCCCAATCCTGAAAAATTCTGAGCAGACTTGCATAAGAATGGAAAAGAGCCAATGTAAATCATTTTTATTCCCAGTCTCACCACTTTTCTTTTTTATAATGTCCCATCCAGACTGAGGTCACACATCCTAGGAAATTACTGCAGCATGATTGCAGGTTATATTAGCTAATTTCTATCTTAATTCATAACTCATCATGTTGTAGGTTTTATTAGGGTAACCCTATAGAATTCTGATTAAAGAGAGGCTGGTGAAATCATAGAAACCTTATCTTCCTTTTGCCTCACAATAGAGTCCAGAAGTAACCAGTGGAATTTATTCACATGGTGTGTGAAGCAATCTGGAGAGACGGAGAGTCCTCTGTCATCTTTGATAGGTTATGTGCTCCAAATTGAATATCAAACAGCCTGTTGGCATCATCAATCATGAAAAAGGTATCTTTTTCCCCTCTATTTGGAGCCTTAATTTCTTTGGAATAAAAAAAAAAGTCCTCCTAGTACCCTTCCCTACAAATTCTGTCTTTAAGCTCATAAGTCTACATAGAGTAAGAAGAGGGGATTTTTTTACTTTGGGAAAAAGATTAATTCTTTGGCCTTGAAGCATTACTTGTATTTTTGCTTTTTTTTTCTTTCCTTTTTCTTATTTGTCTGCAGAGAGAATAGTACCACTTTGTGAAGACACTACAAAATAAATAATTTCACAAATCATCTTGTCGTCTACAAGAAGAAGGATTCACAGATGTTTTAGGTGCAGGTCAGAGTGTCTTTTTTGTAACCACTAATCTACTAAACACAAAAGTACCTCTCTCTATGTGCATTCCTTCAACATCAGCATCAGTTAATCTGAAAACTTTTCTGCTTTTAAAATAATTTCCCAGATACTCACTTTTAAAGGAAAGTGACATACACACTAGCAATTACTTTTACATTAGTGCAATTTTCCTTGACATTGAAAGTGACCCATAGTATTTAGTACCATTGTTTCTTAAAATAGTCCCATCAGCAACCAGAGATCCTCAAATCATGTCTCTTATACTTCTATATTTGATCTTCTTAAAGGAAGAGATGCAGTATTATTTAAACTTATAGGTTTAAGCAAACTCTCTTATGTTTTATGTTTTTCAAATTTTCAACATAACCATTCATAGGTGCTTTTAGCAAAAAAAAAAATCAAAATTAAGCCTCATTTTCATGTGTAGAAGGGGTTTTAAACTGGGCAGAAAGTGGAATACTTTATCTAGTAATGAAGTTGTATCATGTCTGTTCTAATTAACGCTGGTCTATAGGCAAGGTTTGTACAAAGCTGTTCTGAAATCAAGGATTTCCTGGACAAGCAAGTCTTTCTGGTCTTTCTGTGAGATATGAACTGATACATGCATCCCAAATATGGATGACCGCACTGCTTTGACCAGGGTGGGTTTTTTTGAGGTTTTTTTGTTTGNTTTTTTTTTTTTTTTTTTTTTTTTTTTTTTTTTTTGGTTGGTTGGTTGGTTGGTTGGTTTGCTTTTTTTGTTTGGTTTTTTTTTTGTTTTTGTTTTTTGCTTTTTGGGTTTTTTTTGGTTTTTTGTTGCTGTTGTTTTTGGTTTTTGTTTTGTTTGGTTTTTTTAATAAAACTCTTCCTCTTACTATTCATATGAAGCTTCTGGTACAAATCCAGAAATTTTACTAGGTCTTACTTTCTGATACTGCATGCAATCTCTACTGTCTGTAATTTCACCATTGTGCCTGGAATCATGAAATTTGTGAGCCACAGCTTTACAAGAGAAGGTGGGAATACTTGCTTTGTAAACTTGTCTCCATCTCCAAATTTGAAAAGAGGGAAAGACTTCAATCCTTATCTTTCCCCTAGGGAACAAGTGATCAGCCCCCTGCTCCAGCAATATTAACCATGACAGAGAAGTTGACAGTGTCATCCTAGCTTATATCAAAGCCCAGCTTTACTGTTTCAATTCTTCCCAGTGCAAATAGCCAGCAAAGGATTATTTAGACTCACACTCCTCATAAAATAGCAGGTTTGTTCACTGGGGTAAGAATCCACAAATGTATTCCAGGCACCCTGTACTCTTCACATTACACATCACTGTCATTAGAACAAACAGAAACAAGGAGAATTTATAAAAACAAGATGAAGATTTATGGTATATGGGTAAAAAAACAGATATTTTCATTTTTCATATTTTTTTTATATTCATTTTGGTATCAAGGTATACTTTTTTAGTTCTCAGAATGTTTAATACACAAGTAAAAGAAAAGTAAGTCAGTCTGGATCTCTCCCAAATTTTTATGTTAGAGCAGGAGAGAGGTTATATAATCTCATAAAGGAGTTTACAAACTCTTTCACTTGTTCCCTGTGCTGTAAGACACCTTTTTTCTCAGTCAGTCTAGGACTCAGGCCAAGTTAGAGAAATGACCTGTGTAGCAAAATAATCCTACAAGATCAAGATGGGAAATTCTGAAGCAGGTGATAGGAAAAATTTGCACAATCATTACTACTGAAGAACATTACGTTGCAGCATAAAAAAACCCAAAACTTCTTCCAATCAAGTCCACAAAGTAAAAAACAGGTGTATGATTGTACATGTGCAAGACCAACTTGAGGAACACTAGACTGAAGCAACTCTATTTTTGTCTACTGTCATTTGAAATATGTCCAGATACAGAACTTGTATTAATATCAAAACAAATTCTAGTTTTTCAAGTCAGATGAAAAAAAATCTCCTTCCTTAGAAAATACAGATGTGATATGAAAATACAGAAACTACTGACGTAATTTCCAGTTTTCCTAAGGGCTCCTATGATACAGGCTCTATTTATCATACATATATCTTAGCTAGAGCTGGCAGCATTTGATCTTTTTACTTGTCAGACTTTTGCCTCACTATTAAAACAGAAAATCAAATTTAAAAAACCGCCTTTCATCAACTTTGACTCATTTATTATGCAGGCCCATATCCACTGATTTGAGGATTTTTTTTATGCAGAGATTGAAAGTAAAACTGCAATATCTTGGTTTAAACCTGAGTAAATGTGCTCTTTTATTCTATTTCCCTTACAGTTATTTTATTTAATTTTCCCTCCTTTCCCATAGAACTGATACTTTCATCATTCTTAAAAGACTCTTACAACTCCTAGATAATTTAAAAATGCAATAGATTTTTTTCCAAAACTCTTATTTTTTTCCATGCTATGTACTTGACAGACATCTTACTAGGGGTCAACCTCTTTCTGCTTTGGTACACAAATAATTGCATTATCACTTTGTTATCAGGCAAAGGAGCAGCTAACAGTTTGAAGTTTAGGGTCAAGTGAAATGTATCTGTGGCTTTATGGGTAATTAGGTTAGGTTACAAGAGTCAAGTGAATATTCATTTTTTACAGGATGAATACTCAGCATGTAGTAGTAATTTGCATTTCCCCATGCTTACAAACCTAATTCATGACTAGTATTGACATAGCAGTCACATTAAAGGCATTATTTCCTTCCAGACAAAGGAATAATTGATTTGTAATAATCCTTAAAGTATACCATCAAAACTTTCTAATTTTCCTCTAGAAATCTGATAAAATTAATGCTACTTTCTGCCTCTGTTATTGCTGACCTTTCTCTGCAGTTTTTAAAGTGGACTTACATAAAATAGTGGAAGCTATAATAATTGACATAATTTTATTAAGTAACATCATTCCAATTTTGTGCAGAGCCTGATTGATGTATTAATGTCAGCAACATTTATATCTCAGCAGTGAGTTATAAGAATTTTTAAAGCCTGAATAGGATTGCCCAAGACATTACATAATATATAACTAGAGCTTTGATACATATGTTCTATCAAAAAAATCATTACGTTTACTTAGCATCAGACATTCCTCTTCACTTTCAGGCATTATAGTTTTTACCAAATGCTTACTCAGATTTCATTAGTGCAGCACCTGTGTTATGTAGCAAAATTTCACTCCTATACATATATTTTTTTTAATTGAAAGAATTAGACAAGGAACAACCAGACTATAGGGATGACTACATAAAATTGATTTGTGATGATTGCGTATATGAAAGAATCTTCCCTTCTCAGGAGCTAAAAGTAGATTCATCAGCATCTGTAGTAGTTGCTGACTTTTGCAGACTTTGATCTTTGAGTTCCAGTCATTTCTATGGGCTCTCTAACTCTTCACATGTCCCAAGCCAAGGCAGTGAGTAACGAGTTTTGAGTGCTGAATAGAGAGATAGAGGCTCTTTCTGTTCTGCTTTCCAATCCATAAAATAGAATCAAAAAGTCAATAAAGCCAGACATCTGTCCATTGTTTTGGGGAAGAAAAAAATAGAGCAGGTACTCTTGTTTCCTATTTTTAAAAATTGAAATTTCCAATTTAGATATTATAATACTAAGTAAATAGCAAATTATTCCAAAATTAAAATGAACAGAGAATCACTATACACTTGCAGTTTGAAAATTTTAATTCACTGAAATCAATGATGGTCCAGTCATTGAATTTCATGAGACCATAATTTTGTCAATTACATTGTGCCATCTGTTTAACAGCAAAGAATTAATGAAAATTCATTAAATATGCAGGTCAAATTTCTTCAGAGATTTTTTTTTTAATTTATCACATCTCATTTTAAGATAAAGGTGTATAGCTACATATATTTTGTTCCAGGACCCTTATATTTATATTTTCAGAATTATATTGTTGACAACATTAATTCCAGCACAAGGATTTTTGAGAAAAGGTGTTGGGGTTTTTTTAATCTGCAAGAAGATTATGGCTAGAATAATTCATTCAGCCACTTTGTTTGCATCTCCAAAAAGATCCATATGTCAGAAGTTATTTGACACAGAAAGACAAAAGAGGATTGAGAAAAGTAATTTTTAAAATTTTGCCTATAAATGCCATTAACTGAGCAGCTTTCATGAGAAGTAGTGAGTGAAGGAGAGGGAAAGGCATCTTGAAATGCAAAAAAAAGAATGTTCTTTCACTAAGGAAAATAGATATTTGCAAAATACATGGTTCACACGCTCTGGAGGAAAATGTTAACTATATATCCCACTGTAAGGTGAAATATAATTCATGTTAGAAAATTTTGGTAACATATCTGGCTATTGACTTACTGTGTGCCCATTTGGCCTGTATCTATAATAAAAAGTTAAAAATAAAGCACCTTGGCAATAGACATAACAAATGTCAGCAATTTGGCATCCACCAACTGCTTGCAAAATACTCAAGGAAGCTATAATATCTATTGTATTCTTTTTTTCTTTTCCATCAATGGGAAAGAACCCAGATCCTTTGCAAAACTGACTGAATGTAAATTTTTTCATGTAGAGGTAGTGAGGAAATTAAGCTATCTTATAGGCTTATTTATTAGCTTCTTTATCAATTTAAAGATTTTTCATTGTCTCATAAGACAATTTATCACTCCAATGTTTTCATTGTACTCTGCTTTGAGTTACTGAAAAACAGGTAATACACTGCACAACTTGCTGGCCAGATGTACAGCTCAATTAACAAATTTCACATACTGAACATGCATATCAGTTCATGTAAACACCATCACTATAGGATCTAAGTACCCCAAAAGTAATTATTTATTCTCTGAAGTTATCAACCCAATCTATAGAAGTAATACTGCCACTGTTATACTGATATACAGTACACAGGGAGAAATTACCCAGAAAACCCTCTCTGTGCTGGAGTGGCCAAAACAGAAGACATTTTGATGAACAGTTTTAGCCATTTTTTTGCCCTCAACTTTATTTTTTTTCTGTTCCCCAAACACAGCCTAGAACAGGATGAGAAGTGTAGACTTTTTTTTGTATCTGAACCAAGATTTTTAAGAGTCCTTATTAGGAGGATGACTTCTTCTAAACCATCCACTTTCCATGCAGGAGCCCAAAAAACCAGTGTAGATACCCTGTAGGAGAGGAAGTTGCTCAGCAACTCCTCGGGCTTCCTACTGGGGTTAATAACTCGAGACAGCATGTGCAGCTGTTGTGAGAAAACTACACAGCTTGGATAGATAGTGAGGCATGAGAAATCTGGTATTGCCAAAGAAAGTGAAAGGCCTGGAGTGTGTTATTCCCCTTATGGTCAACTAGAACATCTTAAGGGGAGAAAAAAGAGATTCAGAACTCCTTTAAAATTATTTATTAAAAGCAATATTTGACCTTTCACAAACTTTTATATCATATCTGATTTTGAAAAGTTTTTTTTCCTCAAATCTTATTTCAGTTTTACACTGGTGCAATACAGAGGAACTTCTTTTGGTTTACATCAGTGTAACTGATACCAGCATCAGACCCACTGTCTCCATTGTAAGCAAGTCATGAATGGCCATCCTTCTTGGTCATATAAAATGATACAGAGGTCTCTTGGCACAATCATTACTTTTCCCATTTTCTGTAGACAAACAAACCCATAAAACAGAACTGACAGATGTTATAACCCAAGAAAATGAAAGAGAAAAAACTCACAATACCGAAGAACTAAAGAAATTCTAAATAAAGTAAGACTGTGACAACCATCTGGAATATACCTACTTGTATTTCAGGATTTGGAAAGCATAAAAGGTATATAAAAGTTACTGCTGTCCTTGCTAGATTAGGGAGCAGCAGAAAGATCCCAAAACACTTGATTAGGATGTTAATGCAAGTTTTTTTCTGTTTGTAATACAATAAGTCTGTATAAATCTGTTCATTTTAATGAGGCTCACTTTATTTTTTATTTTTTAAAAGGTCTGGTTTTGATTTTTGAAATAACTTAGTATGTGCTTTAGTTACACTCAACATCCAAAATAAAAATGTATACTTTTCCACATACTGTATTGAGAACATGTCATGAAATGAATTAACAATTAATTAAAATTAATAATTTCAAGTAACTGAAGTTCTCAGACACTGAAAACTTCATTCTTTGTTGAAACTATGATCTGAAATGCAGCCTCAGTCACATCCGACTGTAGTTGGAAACTTCTGAAGTGTCAACACTCAGGCTGAAGCCACCCTCAACATAGTGGGGAGAAAAAAAAAATGCATTTATTTTAAAATATTCCTTTTCACATATATATGCATAGACTGAAGATTTACCAGATTCTCTGATTTGAGAATGGTTTCAAATGCAGCAGTTTCAAGGAGCTCACGACTCAGGCTGCAATTGAAAATCTTGGTTTCAGCGTTGCTGGGTGTTTTAGGAATATAGAAATTAATAATGGATTGAACTGAATAAAACAAAAACAGCACATAAAAATCCTCATGCTGACAAGGAGTTTTTTCCTACTTTTTCCCTATCCTGGGGCACATGGAGCTAAGGCAGACAAATGTAATGCACATTACAACCAATGAATTAGTGTGTCATAACAGCATGAAACCTCCTCAGTACAGCTGAAAGCTGGCTTTCAGTAGTTTAAACTGAATTTTGCTCCAAGGTCTGTTCTTCTATAATTTCTGACTTTGGACTTCCTCTGATTCCAATACTGAATCTGATGTTTTTAAAGGGAACTATGTACATAAACACATCAATTTCTATTTGCCAGTGTTTGTGTACATCTGTCTATACCAGTCATTCTGACTACTTAGCTGTTTATTTGAGTAGTGACAGTAACTGGAAACCAACGTCATAGAACTAAAACTGGAAATACAGAATTAACCAAGCAAACTGTCTTGGTCCTTTTACAGCTGCTCATTGAAGCACAAAGCAGACACAAAGGCCTTCCAAGTAAAATGAGCGCAGAACTATTGTAAGGTTCAATTAATGTTTTTTAAGTGGCTTAGGACACTGAATAAAATTAAGATAAGCACAAGAGAAATGGTGCATATGTGTTTCTATGTGTTTCAAATCGGTCTCTACAGCTTTTAGGCTTTATGTGTTCTGCATGCCTTGCACTAGCTGAGTAACACAGAGGAGCCATAAAACTGACTTAACCAGCCAGTTAAGATACATTAACGGGTACTTTGCATCCTTGTAGTAGATGCCTTGGGTCATCAGATTAATTCAAAGCAGTAGCAGTAAAGGAGGGAAGGCAACCTTTGAAGTAGGTGAGATCCCTTAGAGCTTGATCCCCAGCCAATTGACATCAGTAGCAAGGTTCCCATTTGTCTTAAACTGCTGATCATAATTAGTTTAACTTAATGGATTGCATCAACCATTTCCCCTGTACTCTAGTGCTTGACCTGAAAAACTGTTTGTTAGCCCTTTTCTTCTAAACAACCATGGATTTCAGTGTGGCTTAAAACACACAGAATTAGCTACAGTGATTTTTTAAGGCAATTCAAAACTATGGTTGTGCTGTAGATAGCATTTCTGCAATAAAATCCTGAGCCATATTTTTGGTTGCTTTCAATTCCTGAGTAATTCCCCATTACTGATGTTACACCTTGAATGATTTGGGTGTTGTGGTAGTTTCAATGATGAATGCCTAATCTCTTCACTCTAGTTTATGTTCTTTCTTATTCCCTCTCTGTCTTGTGGCTGCAACAACGTCCTTTGCACATGCCTGCCGAAAGCTTAGTGAAGCTGACTCTGCTCTTCTGTCCTTTTCCTCTTACCAGCTACTAGAATCCAGAAAGCTTTTTCAGGATAGCATGAATATTGTAAGACATAAGCGAACAGAAATTATGAGACACTTATTCTGGTCAAGTTTTCACAAACTAACAAAATCCCAAGGGTGGTTTCTATTAGGGATTTTTATTGGTAATACCCAGGCTCTAAAACTTCATGTCCAACATGTTTTTCTCACATACTTCACCTTAATTCCCCTCAGCCTTTTCACTTTCTCCCTGCTGTTTCGATATCACATATGTCTGTTCTGAAATTGAAGCTGCCAAGCATGGTTTTCTATAGCATTTGTTAATATGGTTATACCAGTTCTTATCTTCAAAATTTCATTAAGCAGCTAAATCCAATCTTTGTAATATTACCAATTTGAAGGGGGTTTTACATATAAAATTAATGATATATGACATTGTAGATGTAGGTAAATACTACGGAAAAGCCACATCACTGAGTGGCAGTGTTAGCTTTTAAAAACGGTGAGGTTTTTTTTCATTCTGGACAGTTGTTCATCTGTCACTCAAAAATCTTGTTATACATGAATCTGATGTCAGATCAATATCTGACAAGGCTTTTGACTGTCAGGACAAATTGTTAGACACGGATGTACTGCCACATTCATGTATAACAAAGCCCATGTAAAACAACTCCTAGTGATATAATCCTGCCATTTATATATTATCAAAACAGTGAGAGCAGCTCCTAAGATCTCACATTAAGTAGTTAAGTTACTACATCACAACCTGAATTTCATCTGTAAATCATGAGGAAAACTCCATAAAATTACATTCGATTAAAGAAGACAAGAATCCATATATCTGTGCTTTTTGATTCACAATTATAAAAATGTTGTGGGGTTTCTTCTCCCCTATGGTCTCTTCAGTATAGTATTGCTCATGTTTTACTTTCCTCGTATCAAAGATATGAAAATGTGTGGGATTCATGTTAATGTGCTTAACCAATGAAACATTCCACAAATTACACTGAAAGCTGATAGAATAAGAAGGGTGGTAGCAATAATTGAAAGGAGGAGAAAAAGAATGATTGTACATTGCACCTAAATCCAAAGTAAGATCACCAAGAAAGCGTATATGAAATATGTTTAATGTTCATCAGTTGTACAAAAGCATTGTTATGCCATATTTATTTGGAATGTTAGCTTATTTTCTAGATTTTCCCTAATGGCACCAAATTGGTATACTGATTTCTACCAAGATAGCAGAGTTCTCAGACATTATCTGACAGTAATGTCCACAGCATATTAGGGTGGGTGCAAAAGAGTTCAGAATCTTCACAGTCTGCACAGAAATGTGAATGTTTCAACTGAAAAGCAATGGGAAATGCTGGAAGATGTACAACATTTTAGAAAGGCATTCACAGTAAAAAGAGAAGCTGAGCCACACAGAAAGAGGCACACCTAAATCTGTAGGACAAAAGTAGTGAAGGAGCCTGATAGAATTATTTAATTTGCCTAAAAATAGGTTATTTCATGTTACCTGAATTACTCTAATGTATCTGAGTTCTACATGTGGATCTGAGAGCCAGAACACATGAGAATCCCATACCTTACTGACACAATAGCTGGAGATTAAGAGGAGTACCCTATACATCCAGGATGGCTGTGGTTTTATTCTAGAGAGTCAGGTGAATCACACCCTGGCTCTGCTTTCATTTGTCTACCTGAGACATGTCTACTCTACCTATTACCATGGCAACTTACCAAGGACTATTCCTTTCTCTGAACACAGACCATAAAGGGCTAATATCAAGTACAAAGTCCAAGCTGCTGTCACCTGCATCATACTGTTAATATTCAAAACCTACAGTGACAGTATATTCAAGATAGATGTTTTTGAAGTATGCGTGCCTCCCATATATACACAATCCTTTTCTATCCTTTGGTATTGTAGCTGTAAATCTGTTAGCCTTAAATCCTTAAGTCTATCAACAAGGCAGGACTAGTTATTTCATGTTACAGGAATTTTGAAAAACCTACGTAGAACTAATCTCTCGTGCTAGTGAGTGATTTTTGGACAAAAAAAAAAAAAGCTGGGTAGTTGTTGGGGGGAAATCCTTCCAAGCTCACAGAAATGCTGCAAAGAGATTTGGAAGAGAAATTAGATACTCTTTGCCCAAGCAGTATTGTGAAGCATCTTTAATTGATAAATATTACTTTTAGTGCTAGAAATAAAACAATTCTTTAAATGTAATGCCTCTTCTCTTATAAAGGGTAATTTGACCTTGCATCTCCCCATATTTTATGTCTTTGTACTTGGTTCAATACTAGATCTCATTTGTGTTTCATTGCATTTAAAAGACAACTGATGACACAGTGTTTCCTGGCACCAAGAGTTTTAATCAAAACTGAATTGAAATACAGTCTCTTTTTGTTAAACAGGATCAGTTTATTTTCTGGACAAGCCTTGAAAAACCACTGATATAAACAAACATATCTATGGAAGACCTACACCAAAACTAACTAGTTCAGAAGGGATGACTAGATCCATAGACATTTGATGATTGAACATTATGGCAGGACTGGAGGAACAGTAGGTAGTAAAAATGCTGTAATTCCATAAAGATAAAACATTGAGACATGTCAGGCCCTTCCTTTGAGGCATTCAGTGTCAAGCCCAGATGCATTTGTACTCAGATCTCCTTCTTTAAAAAACAAAAGGGCAGGGAGTTAACCTGGTAAACACAGCTACACTTGAGAGACCTGAATTTCTTTGCTGGACTGCTTTACAGTAGTAGCATGCTCTCAACTTTGCTTTAGCTGCATTTCTGAATATGATGCAGTTTAACCCATTCATTTTATTATTCTACTAAATTGTGGATGATACATTGACAAACCTGTTTTCAGTTACCATACCTTGTACTTCTTCTGTTTGCTGACAGTATATTCTATTTTAGTAGTTGGTTATGAATTGCCTTAAGTCATCTGAACTGCATGATCCAAAGACATTCATATTTCTTACCTTCCCTGATGGCAAAGAACTACTTTCCTTCCACAGTCTTTTTTAAAAAATTATAATTAGTCTAGAGTCTTGCCTCTACACTCATTCGTCATCCTCTCCTATTAGTCTTATCACTCTGTAGGGCTTGAGAGAATTGGTTAGTAAAATCACCAGTAACCCAAGTTTGAAATAAGGCTATCAAAACAGATAGGCTTACATGCCACCCCCTCGGACAAAGTGTAATTGTAAAGAACGGGGCAACTTGGTAATGAGAGGAGAAGCTTCCATCTTTGGGACTCCTGCTGTGCTTCTTCCACTTTTCCAATACTTTTACAGGCAATTTTCTGTAGCTCAACAAGTGGAAAGGAAAACTAATGCTAAGGAATTTCATTTAATATTTAATTAGGGCTGCTGTTGTCCTTTCATGGTTATTATACTTAATATTCATATTACAATATTTTGAAGTAACCATTATTGTCTGGCTTTAGGAATGGTATTCTCAGGAGTTTACTGCTCCTGCTAAAACCACACTTCCACTCCCTCAATCCCCCTCCCTTCTCCCCACATGTGGGTGGCAGGAGAACTGGAGGCACAAAAGGCAGAGATCACAGGTGGACACGAGAACAATTTACTGGACAGAGGAAAATAAACAGGAGCAACAATGATATTAAAAACAGAATTGTACCAAAAAAAGAGTGATTCACATGCAAAAATTCTCACGGAAGGGCCCATGACCCAACCATGGCCACGCCATGCCCAACCAATTTCTCTGGCTCAGAGCTGGTGCCATGCTGACTCAACCAGAAGGGACCCCTTTTCCCTGGAAGAGAGTCCCTTTTCCCCATCCCCAGCAACAATATGTGATGGTAGCCCCTGGGCTGCAGCCTAACCCCATTCCAGCTACTGCAAAAATCAACCCTTTCCTGGCCAGAACCAGGACATTTATGTTTGTAGTCCTAAGCTGCAATACATGAAACTGCTGGTTTTTAAGAGCCTCCTCTGCAAATAAATTCAAATAAATTGTTACTGTCCTTATTTCCCCCCCCCCATCCCTGCCCCCCTTAAATGTTATTCTGTCACCATGATCTGTGGCTTTTAATGCCATGAAAGTACATGGCAGTAGGAATGGGGAGGTTGGAATTTTTTGTCTCTCATCTGGTAGTTAAGAAAATATAAAAAGCTGCTTTTTGTAAATTAAGGGTGCATTTAAACAACAGAAGCTCTATTAATGAGTGTGATGAAAATTACAGAGTGACAGGTGTCTGCCAACGAGCTGTTACTGAGTTAAGGTAGTTTTGCACAGTTTTAGGAAGCCAGCTTTCATACCACAGAATAACCTCAGATCTTCTGAACTTTGGCAACTAAATCTAACATGAATTCTTATTTTTCAGTTGTTTGATTATGAGCAAATAAGAATCTGAAGCCATACTTGAAGGCTGAAAGAATACCCATAGTTGCAGAAAATGAATGTTTCAGCTTATCCAGCATGGTCAGAGCTTATATCTTCCAAAGAGCTACAAAAGATTGAGGAAATGGATTTTATTTTTTGCCTTTTAAGGCCACAGTTTTAGATATCTGTAGCAATATTCAGAAAAGGGACTGGAATTACTAAAAATATGCAGGATTTAAATGGTTAAATCTCAGCAAGATTTTCCTTAGAAGCAGTAAAGACAATTGTCATTTCTGAAGTGTGTCTCTTCTGATGAATGCAGGCAAACTAAGATAAATGCACCTTAAAACTAATTCTCTCCATCGACTACAGAGATCCTAAGCAGACTGACCAAGGTTAGGTGAGTACCACAATGCACTGAAATCTAAAAGCTTCATCTCCACAGAATCATAAGAAATGTTAGAATTAGGCACTTAAGCTTGCAGTACATGCTAAGAGAAAGATTAATCTCGCAGTTATGCTGATCAGGACCACTGCCAGGTAAACCATTTACAAACAATTTATGTTTGAACATCTGCCCTTTTGAGGTATACAAAAACCTAATTCTAACAACTTTTACTAGACTTGGGTTTTACTTTCCTTCAAGCTATAGACTTCAAGATTTTTTCCAGACTCAGACAAACATTTCTATATTCGCAATAACTCATCCTCAACAGATTAATTCCGAGATTTCCCATACACACAACTGGAAATCTTTAATGGAAATACAATCTTGAGGAGGTCCAGAACTCATGTTCCTTGCTCAGTGGTGACTGCCCCAGATATTTGTCTGATATGCAGAAATTAGGCAGCAGTAAGAAGTTACTCCACTGTCAGCTTTGTTTTGAGAAACTGGACAGCTATGATGTCTTTGTATGCAATTCTTGTTTGTCCAGAAGACCCACTGCAGAAACTTAGCAAGTTTAGGTATCTTCTTTAACTAAAATAATGTATAACAGTGGGCCTCAGAAGGAAGCTAAACATGTGTTTCCATCTACCAATGTACCTCTGTAAGCATGGAAACCACAGGTTAGCTCATGTGGGTCATACCTACATTAGAATCACAGAGTCACAGAATGACTAGGTTGGAAGAGACCTTCAAGATCATCAAGTCCAACTCATTCCCTAACATCTCAACTAGACCATGGCACCAAGGGCCACATCCAGTCTTTTTTTACACACATCCATGGATGGTGACTCCACCACCTTCCTGGGCAGACAGTTCCAGTACTTTATCACTCTTTCTGTAAAAAAACTTTTTTCCTAATGTCCAACCCGTATCTCCCCTGGTGCAGCTTGAGACTGTGTCCTCTCATTCTGTCAGTCACTGCCTGGTGAAAGAGACCAACCCCTACCCACCTACAACCACCTTTCAGGAAGTTGTAGAGAGTGATAAAGTCACCTCTGAGTCTCCTTTTCTCCAGGCTGAACAACCCCAGCTCCCTCAGCCATTCCTCACAGGGTTTGTGTTCCAAGCCCCTCACCAGCCTCGTTGCCTCCTCTGGATGTGCTCAAGAATCCCAATGTCCTTCTTAAACTGAGGGGCCTGTACTCAAGATGTGGACTCACTAGTGCTGAGTAGAGGGGAAGAATGACCAACTAAATGAGGCCAGAACTGTTCTCTAACACTGGGCCCAGCTGGCACAGGAATACCAGATAATATCCTTACTCTCCTGAAAGAGGATGCTTGACTCCAGCCTTACTTTTGTGAAATGTACCCAGTCTCTCAACTCCTAAACAAGCCTAGGAGTTGTATGGAAGCATGATAATTCAATATGATTGAACTGCCATTTATTTTAAAAAATAATAATTAAATATTACTAAGCAATTTAAATAAATGTGCTCAGATGCTATTATCAACACAACCCAAAGGAAATTTTTGTTGTAAAATGAAGAAACATGGGCTTTTGTGTAATTCAGTTGTTCCTAAAAGTTGTTTTATGAGCTGTTCTTTTGCATTTAAAACTGGACTTCTTGAATCACTTTCCTGGACAGAAAACTGTTTCTTCTATAATTTGAAAAAAGTCTTCAGCTTTCACCAGTAAACCTAGATTTTTAAAATCATTTGACTGAGTCCCAAAGGGGATATCAAGGAACACATATCAGGCAGAATGACACTGAAGAATAGCCAAGAAGGACTTGTTAAAAGATGTTTATGAGCTTGAGATACACTGAAAGTCAATTGTTCTTAGATTGCTAAGTCATTAAGTTTGGCAATAGAAGAGATAAAAGTGGATTTTATCCCCACACCTCTTGGGGGAAGAGAATGTAGAAAAAGGAAGGAGAGATCAGTGGGTGTAGATGAAAATGAATGAAGCTATGAGATCAGAAGGTTTAGTATTATGCTAAAGTCTATCTGTGAAGTGCAGAGGGCTTTAATTAGCAAGTCATCTGCAGCAGCCCATAAAACACAGTTTTATAGGAGTATGAGGTGGATGGGCTAGTATGTATTATTCCCTATTCTGTGTATCTCTCATACTTGCTTAGATGACCAACTCTTTGGAATTGACATTGTCTTTAGGCAAACCTATGAGGAACATGAACAACAATGTTTTCATACATGAGCTTTCTAGGTCAATGAAATGACATTGGTATGATTAAAGACAGAAGACCTTTTGTTTAAAGTAATCTGAATATATGTTTTTATTTTAAATCTCCCATCCCTAATTTCCTAGGAGGCTTTTGGACACACACACACACACACACACACAAAAAAAAGTTTAGTTCCCAGTTACATGTCAGTTAAATTTACTGTCATTTACACCCCCCCAAAAAAATGGATTATCATGGCTGGGGTTGCTTGAAAGCTTCTTTATGCCAGGAGAGATATCTAGTAAATTTTTTACCATGCAGAATTCTCAATATCCATCTGGGAAGGATCTCCAAGAATCTGAGATATCATCCCTCAAAACTGAAGAATTTTTGATAAACTAGGTGCTTCAAAAATACATAAATGGTTCAGGAGGTCCTTTCATACCTGAAGTACAAAAAATAACAATAACCTCAAATATCTTTGTTTCTTCTTTCAGCCTTAGGCTGAGTATTTTAAGGAACTTTGTACAAACATTGCACTGAATTTTATCTGAAAAACTGTGTGAAGATAAATGTAAGTGGATTTTTTTTATTCATATGAAATAGAGTGTATAAAGTAAATCCTTATCAGAGTTATGTAAAACCTTGGAGAAAGTATGACAATACCATCCTTCTTCCCTTATCTTCAGTGCTGTAAACATTTTTCAGAAATAATATTACACATCTGACATGGGGAATAGCAACATATCCAAGTGAAACTCATCCAAATCTACTCCACAAGGCTCTCATAGGAGCTTTAGTGACGTCCACTTATACAAATGGACTACTTAATGCAGGAGAAATTATTGCTAGGCAGAATGAAAAGAAGTCTTTGACAGGCACAGTCATTCACAGATTTACCAAATGAATAATAAAAATCACCTTGGTATCTGCTTTCCTCTGTGAATTACTGGTGTTGCTGGAGACAGGACAAATTAGCAGGTTGTGAGGAAAGAAAGTCAGGCTCTGAAAAATAAATTAGATTAGTCCTAATATCCTGCTGGACTCCAGTCTTGTCTATTTTTCTTGTGTAACAAAGAACTGTTGGCATCAACAGACTTGACATCAGGTGTCTTCTTGAGTGTTTTCTCCTTACATTTTTTCTCTTCAAATAGCCTTTATCAATAAGGTCAGAGCCATGTGTCAAGTAACTTCATTGGAGGTAAGAAGAAAATAAAAAAGAGAAGGACAGAAAGGGAATCATGCCTTCCTAAGAAATGTACTTCTTTAATACTTTATTTCAAACTGGGTTTGGATATACAGTGGTCTATTAAGAGGCATGGGCAGCAAATGAAGGATGAGGGAGACAATGAGAAAGAGAAGGAGTGCCGAGTCAAAGAAGAAGGGAAGAAACAAAGAAAGGAAAGAAGGGAGTAAGGGAAAGGAAAAGAAATACGAAGAAAAGAGACAGAAAAAGAAAAAAGAAAAGATCAAAAAATTAGAGAGAGAGAGAAAAAGAGAGAGAAAAAAAGGAGAAAAAGAACAGACTCAGCACAAAATGATAGTGCAACTATAATGACCCCAAGCAGACTAGATTTTATCAAGTTGAAAAAAATTGCAGTTAAACATGGAAAATTCAAATTAAATACTTAATGAAAACAATATTACTTTGCTGACTGAAACAAACTAGACAGCATAGCTAAAAATCAAAGCCCTGTTGCCTACTTATGCTTTGTCATTGCCTTAAGACTACCCACAGAGAGTACCAATGAACTGAGGCTTCACAGGTTTTACCTGTTTTAACTGTGAATTTTCATACTTTGGTAATTGAAGGCCAGCCAGTAGAGCTCTTTTGATGTAGCTTTCTAGGTGAATCTTTCTAAAAGCCACAGAATTTTAATGGAAAGTGTAATTCCATTTTTGCGGTAGAAAACAAAATCTTATAGATAACACAGCAGCTTCTTAAGCAGGACCAAAATACATGGAAAGTGGTGAACCCTATGATCCACATACACCTGTCAAAACTTCTGAAGTAGGATAGAAGATATCCCAGGGAACACAGAGTATTTCCCAGAGTATGGAAAATCAGAAAATCAGTAGGCTACAAACAAGACTGAAAAATAAGACCAATTTTTTTTTTTTTTTTTGTGTCTTGCAATACCAACAGTAACTTCGGGGAGAAAAATAATCAACTGGATCTAAAAATTTATTAGATTTCACTCACCTGGATATTTAACCTGAGGCAACTTGTTGGTCGTGTGTTCTTGAATGAGGCTACGGCATGACATAAGAGTTGGGATTGTCCTATAATATCCCCTTTATGATATACTTCTTTTTTTTTTAGAATAACTCTTTTGACATGTGAAACTAGCAGCCTTTTTTCCAGACAGCATTAATTCCTGCCATATCTGATACCAGTGAGACTGAAGACACTGCTCTGTGTTCAGAGAGCATCTAGCATAACTAAGACCAGTCTCATCAGGGACTAGGAATTTTTCTGTTCAAATAGTAAATGTGGAAGCAACAAGTTGACATACTGAAAGAGATTAACTCCTTAAGTACTTGGATACATACAAACCTACTGGAAATAATCACAAGAAAAGTGGCTTTAATAGAAAATATTTGTATATCCAGAGGCTGTATCCAGAATCTTTGTGATTAATTGAATATGAGAGACCTTCATCTCCATTCTTTTTCTCATTCCCTTTTTTTTAATTTAATTAATCTAAATTTAAAGGGATTTTAAACTATACTTTTGTATCTGTTGTCTGCATCCTACTCTTGGCCTTTGAAGTACAGCTTTATACTTTTTACTCCCAAAAAAGAAGTTGGTATGGGCAGTCTTCTTACTGGCTTTAATGAGAAGAATTAAATGGAAAGGCACTTGAAAGGAAATTGAAATTATTTTCATTTTGAAATGATTACCAAAAATGAATGTTCAATAACTAGTTTAAAACAATTAGGAGAAAAGGTTTAATTTATTTATAATTTATTTTAATGCACCTACTTATTTAGATTAAAATCATGTAATTCCTAAATATGTATTCCTTAAAAAACCCCCCACAATATCCCCTATTAGAAATCCTGAAAAAGTAACTGTAAAAAATGTGGGATTATTGGTTGTATCCATTTTAGTAAGAAAAACTGTGTCAGTGCATTAGATGAAACAGTCACCTTCAGATTGTTTTATTCTTTAACTCTAAGCATCCTCCTGGCTATGCTGACTCTCCCAGTCACTATTCAGGCAAAGAAAAAGGACAGCTCATGTCAATAGTGGTTTTCTTTCTGGATCTGGATAGGATATCTGTTTTGCCTTGTGGATCTAATTAGCCTAAGCAGTGTCTTGTCATTCAGTCCCTGCTTTACTTACAGACAATAAATGTTCCTGCGCTGCCAAAAGCAGATACTGGTCCCCTACTCTCCTGTCATCTTCACTAAACAAATGTTAATTCATCCAGTCACCACTTACCCAATCATCTTGTTCCCTTTGGAGCAAGATTGGGATGGGATCTGAGAGACTTCTAGGAACATCTTCCTGAAGCTTTTAATTACTTCCCACCAAAGAGTCATCTGTCACTATGCCAGAGGGCTTATACCCTCAAATAATCTCACCTTTCATGTGTCATATTGATAAGGTATGCGTAACTTGTATCAGTTTCATGACATAAAAACACATTCTCCAAGCTGAAACATTGCCACTATGCCTCCTACTCACCTGTCCACACACACGTACACAAGAAATTTTTACTGAAGTTTCAAAGAAGCCAAGGAGCAAGTGCTTCATAGAAAGAGCACATCGCTCTGCACAAGAAAAGGTGAGGTCTGAGCAGAGTGGATGCATCACTGAGCACCGTTTGGTAGAGGAGTAGGGAATCACTCGCCGAGACTAATGAATTTAATATTGTCATTGTAGGCCATGTCCCCTCTTGGTCTTCTTGCTGTCACACTGGGCAAGGATTCCTGGCAGCAGGGGGACTTATGCCCCTTTTTTTCTAAGAATAAATCTTAGTTTATCAAAGCAATCTAAAAATTGTATGTCAGATGGAAATTAGTCTAATTCATTACTAGTCCAAATTCAAACCACAGTACTACCACGACTTGCAAAGTGATAAGATTCAAGAATAAACAAGTTCATGAAATTGATATTAACTTTTTTTTTTTTTTAAGCAAACGGAGAGTTGGATCAGTGTTGGATATTTTTAAAATACTGTCAGGAAGATTATGACCCATTATGAAAGTTTTGAGTATTGAACATCTCACAGCTTTGCTAATAGAGAGTGGAATGTGATGTGATATGATCTAATCCATCACCAGCTGCTTTATTAAGACAACAAGTAGTTTCCTAAATAGAAGAACTAAGGACCCTGGCCTTTAATGAATCTGTGTCTTAATTTCCTTTTAAATTTTTAGCTTCTACTACAGCTATAGGGCCTAAACCTGATCTTTGTTGATCTTATCAGACTATTCACTAGAGAAACTTTGATCAAAAAGTGGAAATTTTGATGCTTAATAATGCACAATCTTTGATTAACTAATTTTCCATAGATTACAATAACTGCAGTGTCTCTCTCCTTGGGCTAAATGTGTTTTAAGGAAAGGTGAAATCTTGTATTGCTTCCATCAGGAACAGCCTAGTTAGAGACTCTATCCTAAATTCAGTTGTTGGTGAAAAAGTTTCCTTTTTTCCTTCTAAAATCTGTTCAGAACAGGTCAAGAGACTCATTAGGTTTTACAACAAAATGGAGAAGACTCTTCTTGTCCTGTCTCTTCATTCCTCCCCCTTCCCTCATGCAAGAAGATTAATCCCACGAGGTTCATTTAAAAAATACAGAAAAAAAATTTCTCATTCTTCTCTAGCTCAAGAATCCGAGAAAGAGTACTTAAGATTTTCAAGAACAAAGAAGTATGGATAGTATTTATAGACTGTGTTAGATACTTCAGAAAACAGTAAATATCTTAACTATGATATTCAAGATTATGTTAAGATACCCAAGACAATATAAAAGCATTTATCCAGCCTTTTATAAGATCACAAAATGTGTTTGCATGTATGTAGATATATATAGACACATGCATATTCAAAATTTAAATTTCTTAATGAGATTCTACTATGATGTTTGGATGTTTAGACATGAACTTGAATATCCAGAGATTTGAAAACTCTCAATGCAGTTTCCCTGTTCACAGAGGAACTTGGAGATGAAAACATAACCTTGGGAAGCAACCTCTGCTTCAGGTGAAACACTAAAATGGATTACCAAAGACCCACAGCCAATACTTTTGTATCTGTATCCTACCTAAACTTCATTTTATAGGCCAGTCACTGATCTTTAAATCCATGTGTTTCCTTCTAAAATCTGTCCTAGAACAGAAGTTAAAACAATGAAAGAACAAACTCTTAATTATGCTTAAACTAGCAAAAAGATCAATTAGGCTAATCACGCGCTGGTCTCCGTGCTACAGCAGGTCCCACTGGTGAGCAGTCTTCTTCAAGGCTGTGAAATGCCATGCGCCGCTGTGATACATAGCAACAAGACTTACTTGCCTTATGTCCATTGCCCCAACTCATTGCAGACAACAATGCTTTGTACTCCCCCATTCAATTTTTTTTTGTTTAGTGTGTACCATCCTTGTAATTTCTGTCTTTCAGAGACTTCATGAGTCTGCAGAAAAATATTTTCTTTCACATCAAGAAGGGCTGCTGTCCCTCAATATTTCTGCTTTTCTTTTCCTGCCTTTTTACACATCCCTTTTCACCCTCTCCACTGGTGAATTGCCTATATTTTATCTTTCTGTATTATGTTTGTGATTTCTTCTCTTCCTGGCTTTGTACCCTTCATTGTCCATTCTCACCACTATCAGACATTTCAAATTCTTAGAATGTGCTTTGCATGATTTTCTTTGCATAGGAGCCTTCTATACTTGTCTCTATTTTGGGAGATATCCATCTATTCAATCCTCCTGAGAAACAGGTCAGAACAAAGGAAAAGGCTTTACACAAACTGATGGGGAGCTGATAATCTATAACCTTTGCTTATTTTTCTTCTTTATTTTAATTGAAGTATCATTCAGAGGTATTTGGTTCTGCCCACAAAGAGAAAAAAATCAGCAAACTGAAAGGAAGGAATCCCTTTGCTTTCAGACCATAATAATGCACTTCAAGTGTGTTAAATAAATTGGTACAATCAAGTGCTTAGTATCTTGGACAGTTCCTTCAGGCTCTATTAACAGATGTAGGTACTTTTGCCAGTTTTGGAAAAGTGAGATTAAAAGAACTGAGACAAGTGAAGAGCAATAGGAGAGGGACAAAAACAATACAATTCATACGGTGCTAAACTACTTGCAAACAAAAAATCAGTTTTAGAACTACTGATACATGGAAAAAATAATAAAAATCATTAATACATTAAAAAAGTTTTATCTAGATACTTTGACTAAGTTCATACTAAGAATTATGGCACCTGTCTTCCCTTGTATCTATTTGTATAACTCTTCCTATATTTCCTTGGGTGCATTATACTAAACACAGAAGACATTATCAAACTATATCACACATCAACTCTGCGAAGTTCTATTGCAGACTTAGAGAGGTAAGACACAGCACAGAACGGTTTTCCTTGTCCTTCAAACTCCTGATAGCTACACATTTCTTCCCTCTCTTTCCTGAGTGATTTTACTCAACATCACTGTGTTATTTGATTTCTTTAGGACTAGGGCCAGGCTTAGAGCAATAAGGTTGCCATAAACTTTGAAAAACTAATGATAGAGGTAGGCATTATAGAAGTATTATAGTGCTGGGTGTTAAGACTGAGAACTGAGCATATTGCTATAAGTATTCTTATACTGATTAGAAACTGTCTGCAAGTTAAGTACAAATGTGGCTGTACATTGCATAGATGTATTTAATTTTTGTTTACACTTTCTACATTCAGTATTAATGTCTAACCATAGCCAGATAGTCCAAGAGACACCCAGCCACTTGTCCCATGCACCATCTGTGTTCCGTGTCTCTTTTCTGAGTTCTACATTATCACAGTTATCCCACTGGCAGCATGGGTGAGAGCTAGGCTGCAAAAAGGCTGATCTTGTCTGTATGAGTTGCTGTCACACTAGTGATCACATCCTGTAATCTTATTATCTTCACCATGTCAGCAGTGACTCCATACTGAGACAAAGCTCAGAACTGTTTCACTGGCTCTCTTCTAAGTACAAGCCCTCCTTTGCCTACAGAAATAGCAGGAAGGAGGGATTATAGCTCACAACATTCCATTTTTGCTAACAGAAAAAAGATCAAAATTATGCTGATTAATATAACAAACCTCAGCATTCTTGCAACTTGTAAATTAATATAAATTAAATAAATATAATAAAAATTACGACCATTTTTAGTGTTAAAAGAAAAATAGAATCTTATTCAAACATCAATTCTCGGAGTCTACTACCTGTAGGATTGTTCTTATTAAAGGAAAAGCATTCATAGTGATACAAAGCAAGTGGCAAGTAACATGAAAATGAGCATTGCCACATGTTGTCTCCTAATAAAATTCAAAAGACAATTTAGGCACCTTATACTGGAATGAACAAAACAGAAGCAAGAATTTATTCTATAAATACATAGATCCAAAAATAAATGCCAAGAATAATGTAGCCCTCTAACAAACAAAAAGGAAAAAATGGTGATATATATGAGAATGCTGAGGTACTCATCAAGTTCTTTGCCTCAGTCTGCACCGGCAGTCAGGCTTCCCACATCTCTCAATTTCCTCAAACTCCAGGTGGGCACTGGGAGAGAAAATTCCCACCCACTGTCAGCAAAGAACAGATTTGAGACAAACTGATTAAACAGAACAAACACAGGTTTATGGGGCCTGATGGCACACATCCCAGGGTCCTGAAGGACCTGGCTGATGCAGTTGCCAAGCTGTACTCTATCATATTTGAAAAGTCATAGTGGTCAAGTGAAGCCATTAACTTGATAAATTGAAATATCTCTCTTTTTTTAAGAAAAGGAGAGAAAGGGAGATGTTAGGAACTACAAACTGGTGGCCCTCACCTCTGTGCCTGAGAAGATCATGGAGCAGATCTGTATGGAAGCAAGGTTAAGGTACATGCAAGATTACAGGATGATTCAAGAAAACCAGAGTGGCTTTGCTAAGGGAAAATTGTACTTGACCAAGAAGGTGGCCTTTTACAATGGAGTGACAAGGGAAGATCAACTGATGTCATCTATGTAGACTTCTTTAAGGCCTTCAGCACAGTCACAAACAGGCGTAGACTATTAAAAGGATAAGAAAAGGAGGCAGATGATGAGTGGTGTCCCTCAGGCTTCTGGCTTCAGACTGGTGCTCTTCAATATCTTCATCAATGATGTACAGTGGGATCTAGTGCACCCTCAGCAAGTTTGCAGATGACACTAAGCTGAGCAGTGTGGGTGACACAACAGAAGGAAGGGATGGCATCCAAAGGGAACCGGAGAAGAAGGGCACCCTTGAGAACTTCATGAGGTTTAACAAGTGCACGTAGGTCAGGGCAACCCCAGACATGAGTACTGACTGAGACATCATCAATAGCAGTTATGCAGGGAAGGACTTAAATGTTCTTGTGGATGAAAAGCTGGACATGAGCCAAAAGCGTGCATTTGCAGCCCAGAGAACATGAGACCATGGACAGCAGAATGAGGGATGCAATCGTGGCCCTCTACTCTGGGTCAGTGGACTGTCATGAGACCCCACCTGGAGTATTCTTTCCAGATCTGGCATCATCAGTACAAGGAAGATGTGAACCTATTAAACTGGATTCAGAGGAGGCCCACAAAGATGATCAGAGGATCATCTGAAGACACACTGAGAGAGCTGGGGTTGTGCAGCCTGGAAAGGCTTGGGGGAGACCTCATTGAGACCTTTTGGTACTTAAAAGGAATTTATAGAAAAGAGTAAGGGCATCTTTTTTTACAAGAGCATGAAGTTATATTACAAGCTTAAAAAGTTTCAAACTTAGACAAGAGATTTAGATCTTAGGAAGAAATTCTTTACTCTGAGAGTGATGTGTCTCTGGAATAGGTTGCCCAGAGAATCTGGGGATGGCCCATCCCTGGAAGTGTTTAGGGACAGGCTGGATGAAGCTATGGTGCTGTTCCAGGAAAAAGTGCCCCTGCCTATGACAGGAGGGTTGGGATAGGTGACCTTTAAGATCCCTTCCTATCCAAACCATTTTATCAATCTATAAAAACCATGACCTGTAAACACAGAAAATTTACTGGTTTAAACAACATGAGAATTGTGTATTCAAATAAAATCTATTTTATGGAGTGTCTGTGACCAAGAAAGACTCTGGAGAGCACCCCTGTCTGCTCATAATTTGAGTTTTGGAATACTTGCATTGGTGGTGCTATTTAAAACCAAGTAGACAGACTGAAGCAAAAGACAAAACGCAGATGAAAGAGGCAGTCATGGTAACTCATCTTTTCTACATAAAAGGTTTTTTTAAAATGAGAGAGTGGTTGGCTACCTTTTCTGGCTTGGTAGACTACTGGTATCTTACTGACACCGGTATCTTTTTCCTTTCCACAAGTTCACATATTGCTTGTGGTAAGGAAATTAATTTTATGCTCTGATTATTGAAGCTGTTCCACAAAGAGGTAGGAACAGACTTCAGCCTATGATTAGTGTATGAAGTTGGAAGGAGATTTATGTGTTTTAATCCTTGCTCCCTGCACTGGGTATGTATTTTAACCTATGTGTAGTTAACACAGAAGGCACTACGGCAGCCAGTGCTGGGATTTGTAGCATTCATACTGATAGTATGAAATCTCAAATAAAACATTCTCAATTACAGGAAGGCCTCTGAATTACAGGGAGACTCCATCAAGGATTAAGCTCTGCTCTCCTTAAAAGTGGATGAAGACAAAGAAAGAAAGAATATAAAAACTATAAGCATCTACCAAATCTTGAAGCAGAATAAAATCTATGTATTTCAGAGAGGTAATGGGTTCATAATTTTCAATACTAGATGTTTAATGCTTCACCCACCTCCTTTGGGGTTTTGTCCTGGTAGATTTGTCTTTGGATATAACTAGACATTAGAAAGAGCTGTCTACCACTCCTAGGTCAAATCTTGGGACTTTATTGTCAGACCAATACAATGCATTTATATTTATATTTTTATTTTTAAGAGATGGACTGGAAAATTTCCTTTCTTTGTTCTGTGGCTCTCATTCTCTCTCCCTTTTACAGAATCAGTATGAGAATCCTAGCTCTGTGGGTCTCATCCTTCTCTCTCAGAACTAGGATTTGTCTAAGAAATGTTGACATAATCATGAATAATTCCCACTGGAAGGACTACTGATGCTCATTACGATTTTCTATTCTGAGACTACATTTTTTTTCTTTATAGTTTTTAAAAACTGTGCTTCATTTGTCCTGAGAAAGGCTAATCTGAATGGTGTATTCATGAAAGGGTAACCAATAACTGCTGATGGAAACCCTTTTTCTCATGAATGAGCGTTACCTGAGACATTTCTATGTTATGTAAACATGCAGCACAACACTGAATCTTATTTGTGATTGGATATTGCCAAGTGCTATGAAACTTCTTTCTCAATTTTTTTGTTGAAATATTGTCCCAGAGGATGCAGTTTCATAGGTTTAGTGGTAATGAATTTTGACAGATTTGCAAATGAAAAGGACTCAGATTCCCTTTTTGTTATAGGGAGACTCTAAAGCATGAGTGGCTCAGAAATCAGCCTGTGCAAAACAATGATGGGGAGTAGCAAAAACAGTAGTTCATGTTGCAATATATAAAAAAACCCCTGTAGCCAGAGCAACACAACTGCTTTCTGTTCGTGCAGCTTTTCCTATTAGCAAACAATGTATTCATTAAAAATCAGTGCCAATTTTGATACGTATTTGTTTTTCTCCTCCATGTGCATAGGAAAAGCTATTAGCAGTTTGGGTAACAGCCAAAGGACAGATAAATACGAAGAATAGTCAAATCATTCTAATTTCAACGAATATAGAATGCTTCTATGGTACAGAAAATATGGAGATAAATTTCTAGAAAGCTTCAGAATCAGAGACTCTTAGTGTGGCCATGCTTTTTTTTGATGCAACCTTGGATACAGTCGGCTTTCAGGGTTGCAAGTGCACAGTGCCATCTCATGCTGATCTTCTCTTCTGCCAGCATTGACAAGTCATTCTCAGCGCTACTCTCGATCCATTCTCCATCCTGTCTATACTTGTGATGGTGATTTTCCTTACCCAGGTACAGGACTCTGTACTTGGCCTCCTTGAACTTTATGAGGTTTGCACAGGCCCATCTCTCAAGCCTGTATTGACCCCACAACAGATCTCGGTGTCATCAAGAAGTAGTGATAGACTCAAAGATAGGTGTGATTTAGATATCTAAAACCAAATAAGAGCAGTCTTAGACTAATATTACTTCTGAGAATAAGTAACAGTTTGTGATACTGATCTACTTGTCAACACACAGCTCAGTATAGCCAAACTCAGAATCAGGGCTAAAAAAGCAGAAAACATTGCTAGCAACAGTCTATCCAGAGAGAGGTCAGAAAGCAGAAGATGTCACTTTGCAATCTGGAAGATGTAAAGAATAACACCAGGTTATGCCCATCAGGGCTGACCTACCAATAGGTACCTTACACTGCTGACTATGTCAGTGCAAACAGCTACTACTCTGAGAATCAAACTGCTAATAAACAAAAAAGCAAATCAAACCAGTGGATAAAAGGGATTTGTGTACTTTATTTTTCCTAAAATATCTCTGATGCTTCTTCCTTTATTTTACATGTGCTTTTGTCAGGTAAAACCATGGATGATCAATCCTCGTCACTGTCTCTGAAAATCTTTTGATTTAAAAACTTGATGTGGAAAGAAAAATATCATAAAGGATTTCTTTGTCAAAATTATTAACTTCTCTAAAAATAACAAGATAATAAAAAAGACTTCAGGAGGCTGTATTGGCATCATGAAAGCAGCTATTATACAGTATCGCGCATGCAGTATGTAATTACTCAGGGAAAAGAAAACAGAGCAACATTTCACTGCCGTAGAGCAGCAGAAGAGAAAACAAAAAGATGTGTGATGATAGCACAGATGATGAAGTTAAATTAGCTCAACATTATTTTCTTAACAGAAAGAGGGACAACCCAAAGCAGTTAGCATCATGTCCTTAAAACATTGATTACTCCCAGTTTCACTCTAAAAATGTCACATGCACTAGCTTCAAAACAACTAAACCACTTCGTCCTAGGCAATGACAAGTTTCTTGTGAAGATCAGTTTGGCCTCAGATTTCCGGGTGGCTGAAGCATCCAACCTCTTCCAGCACCTAGCCAGCAATCTGGATGCCCACTTGAAGGCCACGGAGGAGTATGTTCATCTGATACATCAGCTCCAACAAATGCTGATCTAAGTGGTTCAAAGAGATTCTCATGACCAGAACAGTGCTTGTGGGGATTTATATATTATACATATATATATATATATAACTTCTACTTAGAGAATTTACGTACTAGATATATTAGGACCCTCTAGTTAGTGAATTTACTAGATATATTAATATGCTCTAGTTAATGCATTCAGCAATCCCCAATCTTCTTTTGTTATTGTTTCAATAAACTGAACTATTCCAGTA
>PYHW01010631.1:1064039-1086696 GCA_013186435.1 Turdus rufiventris | reverse complement strand
GGGACCCCTGGGGGTCCATGATGACCCGTGGGTCTGCGTGTGTCAGGTGTTTGGTTACCCGGGCCCATGATGAGTTCCTGAGCTGAGGTAGAGATGGAGGGCGGAGCGGGGCTGGCTGGGACGCACTCTGGCACCTGTGACATCACAGGACCAGTGTCACCATGGGGCAGCCATCAACCCTGCCAGCAGATTTTTCGTAAGACAACAAAGAGAAAATTTGATTCACCGTATGTCATTAGTACTTTGAAACAACTTAATAGAAATTATAGAAATGGAAAAATTATAGTTTTCTGTAGTTCAAAGGAATTGTATCAGCTCTCTGGAGCTGACGAACTGCAAACATACATTTAAATAATCAATTATATATTTCACATTAAATCCATTCGTCATGAAAAGCATTAATCATTGAATACTGAATATTTAATATGTCAGATGTTAGCAGAAGTAAAGAGATATCTTATACTGCTGACCTTCTTTCTCTTTTATAGACAGTCTTGCTGTCTTCTCTGTCTATTTCTTTCTTGCTTCTGATGCTGTACAGAAGCCCATTAGGAGTAGGCATGCTGGTGTTGATGACCATTCATGCATCACTGTGGTCATGTCAAACCAACTGACTGTGTGCTGTTGGTCACCATAGCTATTAGGTTGCTATGAAATGTGTCACAAAGACACTAACATGACTTTTCTTCTAAATAAAGAGGCAGCCTTGGTTGCATTTATGCAATGGCCCCCCTTTTCAGCATGCTATATTTGCTTTGAGAAGGCACCCAATGTTTAAACCCCCAGAGAACTAGAAGGAAGAATAGCAACAAACTTTGGATGAGATCATCTAACATATTTGTTTGGATTCCTTCTACAGTTAGAAAAAAAGACTTCTGTTGCATGATTCATGTGTTCTCTTTTGGTTCAGTTTAGGTTAGGATGAGACAAAACCCACCCCAGAAATGCCTAGTTTATTCTACTGATCATCTAGACAATCTAGCTGACTCTGCACTAGAGATAACTAAAGCTAATTGAACCCAAATATTTTATGTTTTCTAAATCCCATTCAAGTGGTACTGTGTACTGTTAGGCACCTGCAGAGGCATGGACTCACTGTCTGCTCAGTACCAAAGATAATAAAACCATATATATATAAAATTTACATATCACAAGTCCAAGGCTGACCGTGAGTTTTGTAATTCCGGTTTCTGGGTTCTATTCTCTGAGAAGGTTCTATTTAATGAGTCAGTCACTGACTTTTCTTCCAGATCTGGAATGACATGACTATCCTGCCATGCTCAAAATCCTAAGAGAAAGTCTTCAAAGGATAGAAATGTTCTTATCTTCTCTCTGGAGTGCAAATGTTAAAGTAACTTCAAATCAAGTCACAACTGAAGGTAATGCAGTGCTGAATAAATAAGCAAAATGGTATAGCACCTGATCACTGAGCCTTCAGCTAACAGGAATAACAGAAGACTGTGGTTTATCCCTGTCACAAGTCTCTGCAAAAGAGAAAAGTATCTGACACACACTTATTAGATTTTTACAGCAAACCAGAGGAGAATTGGAAATAAGGGCCCTAATCCATGTGCCAAATGTAATCTTACATTACACTGTAACTCAAATCCCCATTCTACATCTATTGTACAAGACTGTCTGCTGGAAAAACAGCTTGTGTAGCAGAAGGAAAAGGCAGTGACAGGATACTTAGACAATGTTATTTAGCATAATCTCACTGTCTAGCATTACTTAATGTCCACAAAGTAGTGATTTTAAACTTAACCTGTTTCTGTTATTTTAATTTTAACAACCAAGTTCAGGATCATTTTTAATGTATTTAGAAAAATATATTTTGACTGACACTTATAAAGAAAATGGAGTGTGAAGTACATATCCTTGGATCTCTTCTTGACTTGAGAGCAAGAATACTGACAAAGTCTCTCCACAAAGCCAGGCAATTTTCAGACCTAGTATTTCAATGAGCCCTTCTTTTTCTGTCATGCTGGACAAGCTTGCCTGACCATGTTGAGAATTCTTCCGTTATTATGTATTTTTCACAGCACTTCAAAGGAATTCATTACTTTCCTCTATTTTTTCTCTCTTAGAGATGATGCTGGACAGCTAATTACAATATGCCACACTATGTCAACGATTTTTTGACTCCTAATTTAGAGTAGAATAAAAGATGACGGTATATCACAAAGGCCCTGTAGATAACATAATCAAGACTTCCTTTAAAATTTTTCTATTTCAGCAGATTGTATTTCTCTGTCCTGATGTAATGGGTTGTGAGGAGGAAGGTTAACTTTTCTGTTGGGGTTTGCTGCTTTTTTTTGGTTGTTTTGTTGTTTTATTTTATTTTATTTTATTTTATTTTATTTTATTTTATTATAAATGGCAAAGTCCAATCCACAAATGGGTAAGATTTAAACTATCTGGAGTTCTAGAAATTAGATATAATTCTTGTTTTTGATGAGTCATAATTTTCAAGGGAATAGAGTGTTTGTAGCTGAAATGGACTTGCTCTTGAACTTATCCCATAGGCCATTTAAATTATGGCTTCATCCCTTTTACAAACCTGAGGAAAACCGATCTGACCTCTAAAAAGCACATTTTCAGAACATCCTCTAAGACGGAAGGAATGCAGATTAAGAATGCAGTTCCAGCACCTTGCTCTTTAAAATGCTTTTAAAGCCTGTCTTGTTCATTCATCTTTTAACAAAGATGAATGCACATGACAGGTTTTATCCTAGTTGGCCTAGTAAGGCAAAAATAATGTTAAATCAATGCCAAAGTGATCAGGGATGAGACCAGGATCAAAGTTCTGATCAGCCCACAATGGATTACTCTGTCTTAAATATTATAAATAAATTATTTTTTTTAAATTCTTAGAGAAATATAAATATGTCATTGAATCAGCTAAAGCATCTCACTGCTACCATTAACTACATTTTACTCACCAATGAAATGACACTTGGAGAGAAAAAAGCTAAACATAAACAGCGGAGGACATGATCACTGGGGAATTAGAATTAAAGCAGAATTAGATCTTGAATACAAAACAGTACCTAAAGGATTTGGACATCCATGAGAAAGACAATGAGAAGGGCGGAGGGAGAGGAGAGAAACAACCAATCTGATGGATATGGTTAGTGTTAAGTGCCAGTCTTTTAAGTCCTATCAGTGTCTTACACAAAATATTAGTGGAAATGGTGCAGAGAACTTCATCAAGTTCTTCAGGCTTTAAATCTCCCTTGATTTCAATTGTTTTTCAACATCTTACAGTAGCTGGGCAGCCCTGACTAGTGGATATTTCATGTCCATTTGAGAAAATAGCTAAGTAAAATTTTCAGAGAAAATGTGTATTTTTCCATTAACTTTGTCACTGATAGTTCATGCACAAGGATTTGTTCTTCTCACCTTGTTTGAGGAAGCTAGTACACAGGACACAGATGGCTTTTTATGTATTATCTAAACTCAACTGAATGCATAGGGTCTCTATAAGCATGAAAATGTCTTCAGGTTTTTTAAATATTCTAAGCACTTGTGAATAATTTGTCACCTCCTCCAGTGAAAGAATCAATCCCCAACAGAGAACAGAGCTGGTCTTCAGATCTTACATCCTGAAGCTAATGTAGCTACTGAAATGCATAAAGACAAGGGAGTTACCAAGTTGAAGATCTCCTTTGCACCAGCAGAACCACTGTCCTCCAGTACTCAGAAACTGTGTGTTAGCATATAGAAATATTTATGTACTTGTGTAAGTGCAGGTATACATCCTCTGACTGACTTTCTTCTCCTTTGTCACTCTATTCTCTCCTCCTGAGTTCTTGGATTTCATGAATTGTAGAACAGAACTGTTTAGGTTAGAAAAGACCTCTGACATCATGGAGTCCAACCTTAAAACTAACACTGTCAAGTCTATCACAAAGCCCTGTCCCTTAAATCTACATGTCTTTTAAATAAATACCTCCAGTGATAGCAACGCTATCATTTCTCTGGGTAGCCTGTTCCAGTGTTTGACAACCCTTCTGGGTAATAAATTTTTCCTAAAAAAATCTAAATCTTCTCTGGAGCAACTTGTGGCCATTTCCTCTTGTCCTGTGGCTGTTACCTGGGAGAAGAGACCAACTTCCCCCTCATACGTGTTTTCTTTTCCTTTTTAGAGTACCTTGCACATGTTTTTCTCTCACTAGTATTCATAGAAGTCCCACTGCAACCAGCAATCTGCCCAAGAGTAATTGGCAAAACAAGGCCACATAGTTTGAAAAATTATTTACAGTGCTGCAGGACTATTTTTTTTAAATAAGACCGAGGCACAATTCTAGACTGGCATTCTGCTATCACACTCCCAAATAAATCCTGAACATGGATTGACATTTAACTTATTCTGAGGACTGTTGCTAGCAGACAGACTGCATTCATTCTCCCTTCTGCAGGTTAAGACTGGTGGTACCATTTCTTACCAGCTGATCTCATTGCCCAGGAAAGTTTCCCATTATGTTTAACTTCTACTGATATGGTCAGTAGATCCTGCAGTTGATGCATATGCAGTGCTTGTTACTGTTACAATAATTTTCAGTGGTAGGACAATGAACTGATTATTCCAAATTGACTTGGGATAGAATCAGAATATTGAAATGTTTCCAGTATACTTTGAAGTAAGATTTATGTGGATTTGAAAGGGTACCATTTTAAAACTGTGCTAACTATTAGCAGAATCAAAAAGAAAACTTAGATTCTATTGCTCACTGCACCCACCACCTACAGGCCTTATTTTTACATGTTATATCAATAGGAGAACAATAAATATTCATATTCCTTGCACTATTTGCATGAATAAGGCTTGCATAAATTCTAACACTGAAGGTCATTGTCAAGTATCAGAGATCCTCACATTTTTTAGATTTTCCAGTACAGATACCTAAGGAATATTAAACACCCAAACCCTTCAACTGCAATTACCTTTATTAAATAAAATCCTTATCAGCTGTATTGTTATTGCAAAATAAATTACAAGCACTAAGATATATTCATACCAGTACCTGATTTCTGCAAAAGAGTATTAATCAGGAAGCTTTAACTTTATCAACTGCACAAATGAAAAGGCATTTCCCAGTACATATTACACAAATCTCAGTGGGGTAAAGAATAACAAATCTTAAGCCTCCAGAGTTGAGCTAATGTATTATTTCTCCAACTTCACAATACTTTTGAAATACCTTACATTTCAAATGAAGGAACATACATTTTAAAGGTGATTTACACAATAGAACTAACATCCCTCTGACTTTTTCAGCTCAACATGGTTTGTCTTAAAGTATAAATTGGTACACTTATGAAAGAAGTTCATTTTTAGGTGATGATTATAGTGCTGTTGGAATCTATTAAATCAAATTATTTTTGCAAGAAAAATATGAGCACTTATTGTAGGACCAATGACCAATATTTAATCAAAATTATATAGAGTGCACTTAACAATTTGATTAATTTTTATAAAAGCAGGAATCAACAGGAAAAAGATACACTCATATGTGAGAAAAAAATTTCAGCCTTACAGGTGAAAAAAAAAAAAAAAAAAGCCAAATACCTGAGCTGATCTTCCTTTCTCATGATTTCTGCCTGACTAAAGAACTTCATAAATGTAACATTAAATCTGTAACTCCTGCTTTTAGAGCATTTTAAAAGGCAAATTATAGCAATGAATGTTTTAAAACCAAAATATAAAATAAGACTTCTAAACCAAACTACAGTTTTGGAAGTTTTATGCCAGACTGTTGTCTTACCTATTATGAATGCCTATTTTATGTGCATGACACATATGGTAAAAGGCAAGTTATAAAATTAATTTTTCAATGTCTCTGAATACTTAACAAAGTACCTTGACATTACTAGATGATGATGCAGCAAAATCCATGTTCCATGGCACATTTGGAGTACAGGAGTGTAAATTAGTTCTCACTAGTGTATATATCATACTACTTCTTGGTATTTTGTAGTTCTACCTCATGTTTTCAACAACCATTTTCTTCTTGAAAATAGTTTTTGCATTTTATATTTAAACATAGAAACAGGACAAAAATATGAACACTCAGAAATTTGGGGTTCCACCAATAATAAATGATTATTCACTAGTAACGGGAAAAAAAAAATCCCATTGCTCTTCTTATAATCTTCTGAAACTTCCCAATAGGTATAGATCTTCAGCGAAGCAAAAGAAAAAAAACCTTTTGTAAAACATTACCACTCACAAATATTTTCTGTAGCTTTGACACTGACATATATAAAGCTGCCTGGAGACAGACATCAGTGATGGAGCCCTGGCTAATCTTCTGTGATGCTTCTGGCTTCATGGCCAATTTGGAAAAGAGTAAATGTCTTTTAAAATTTCAGTCAAAAATGGTATTAATATTTATCCCACTACCACAGGAGAGAAGATAAAATTTTCCAGAAATTCATTACATAATAAGCAATACCTTGTCTATACAGAGAAGGAATTGGTAGCTGAAAAATGAGTGTGCTAAAATAAATTGGAAATAAAATATAATAAATACTTTTCAATTTATTTTAGTAGTGTAATACAGGTTATTCCTAAAAAAGTTGCATTGCCAAAGGTGCCAATCTCAAGCATCTTTCAAACCTCAGAAATGGGCAATTTTTGTGCCTCAGGCATTGGATCCAAACCAATTGACAGCAGAGCATGAGTAGTTTTGAGCACGCACAGCATTCCTAAATCAGGAAGAAAAGGTAAGGAAAATAAAGCCAGAAGGAGATTCTATTCATTCTGGAAAGGATATCACTAAGTGATACCAAAAAACCCCATGATTTAATGTGTCTCGTGCAGCTAAGCTTTTGGAGTTTCCCATGATGACAAAGAACAGTAGAGAAAAAAATCGCTACATTATCTGGAGAAGTGAACAAAATGTCATGGCGAGTGTGTCCATGGTAACTTCTCACAGGGAAAAAAACAACCACTCACTTTAAAAAAGTGAAACCATGAGATCTGTGACTTCTCCTAAGACTGTGCTAACCTTTTTGATTTCATAAGTCGCTGCAAAAACAATAATTTACCTCCAGTTTTACTAGCTCTTCTGGCTTGTTTTACACAGCTTAATAATGTTTTCAGCATGGCACTGGCTTTCTGGTAGCACACATTTAACATGAATTACTGTCCAAGAAAAAAAACTACTTTAGGACTTTACTTAGAGGTACAGTCTCTAAGCCATGAAAGAATTCCAGAGTCCAAATACCCCTTTACATGTTTGATGTAGCCTTCTTCCTTCATCTCCAGACCCATCATTAGAAGAATGAGATTGAGTACAATGTCCTGTGCCATACTGCTTAGCTGGTGACAAGCAAAATGCAGTCAATCATTTATACTGGCCCTCAACATTGCTTTCAGGTTGGGGCAGATGGAACTTGATAGTCTTCAAGGTCCCTTCCAACCCAAGCCATTTTATGATTCTATGAATGAAGAAGTAAGAAGTACAATTATTAATGGTAACTCATTGTAAGATTACTTCCACTTCACCTCTGTCCATTCTGTTCTTTCTTTCTGATTTTTTCTTCTTATATTCTTCCATTTTCTTCTACCTGGTTTCCATCCAGACTCAGTTTTATCAATAACATTAACCCTCCCTATTGTTTAACATTTCCTGTTTTCCCACAGGATAATGAGTATTTATTATGATTCCCAATAAGGCAGAAGAGAATCCATGATTTTGTCTCTGCTAGGAAGGATTTCTTACCAAAGCTTCATCTGCTGGAAAATTAAGTAGCTGTTTCCAAGGAAAAAGTGTTGACCATTCATATTTCATACTTTTTTTCATATTCAGGAAGTAAGAGAGTAGAAAAATATTATGTTTATATCTTTATCTATATCTCTATATTTACTTTATATATTTATAATCACTTGTGGAAGGGATTGTTATTCATTCATAAGAGAACAGTGAGTGTTTGGCAACAAGATGCTGTGCTGACTTTGTGACATTCAAGTCACAGATCTAAGACATAGCAGACTGATAAAAGTAGTCAGAAACAAGAACTTCCTTTTAAAAAAAAAAAAATGCTCTTCCATTCAATAAAAATTGTTGAGATTCTGAAAAAAAGTCATAGTCAAAATGAGGAAAAAACATTGAAATATCTTGGGAGTTAGTGGGCCAAATATATATATTTTTTTAAACTTTCATTTAAATTCTATCCTTAATTCTCTTTAGGTAAAGTGAAATCTCTACATTATGAAAAAACATAAGCTGACATCATTTCTTGCCCAACAATTGACCTTCAAAGTGACTCCTTTTGTCCATGAGCTCTGCTGGAATTTCCAGCAATATTGCCCATATTATTACCAGCCATAGCTGCTCACTTTTTTGGTACTCCTCTCAGTTCTTCTGCTTCAGAAAATTCCATGCAAAAACACTCACTGCCACTAGAAGATGTTAACTCAGAGGAAGTGTATATTTTTTGGGGGTCTTTCTCTAGTCATAATTCATAATATTCTCAAGGTGAGATTTATTGGTATATGACATTTCCAGGGAAAAAAAAGTGAAATAAAAATAAAGTCAGTTTTAGAAATATAATTGTTTGTCTCTTTGAAATATAATTCTTAATGTAATTAAAATTAAGCACTTTGACACCATAATGAAATTCTTTCAAAAATCAGAATGTGTTCACATGAATTGTTGATTTTTTCAATCAAGTAATTCAAGAAATGCACACTGGATCAAGGCCTTTGTATTCTACCTTGGGCAAAGACACCTGCAGGTAATCATAGAATTATGGAATGACTTGTGTTGGATGGAATTTTACAGATCATCTATTTCCAACAGCCAGGGCCACCCTGTACTAGACCATTACTCAAAGCCACAGCCAACCTGGCCCTGAACACAGGGATGGGGCACCGACAGCTTCTTTGGGTAGCCTGTTCCAATGCTTCATCACCCTCACAGTAATGAATTTCTTCCTAATCACTAATCTAAACTCAGTCTCTTTCAGCTTAAAGCCATTCCCCCTTGTCTTAGCAGAATGTCACCTTGTCAAAAGTCTGCTTTCTTGTAGCCTCTAGGTACTGCAAGATGCTGCTAGGTCTCCTGGGAGCCTTCTCCTCTCCAGGCTGAGCAACCCCAATTCTCCCAGCCTGTCTCCACAGAAGAGATGCTCCAGCCGTGTGATCATCAATAATAAAAATCCTGGACAGTTTTGTTGGATAAAATTGAAAAACTGGGAAGAGGATTTTTTGATTTCCAAGTTTAATTATAAACATCATGATCTTGTACACTATTAAACATGTAAAAGCAAAAATATAATAGTTTTGTAACAAATTTTGGTTGTAAGATGAAATAGTTACACCATTTCCCTAGTGTAACAGTAGAACTCCTCCTGAGCTCTGGAAAAAGGCCTCCTTATGTACCTAGGAGTCCATGAAAGTCAAGAAAAGTTCCTTATCAAAGGAGCTTGAAAATGAAAGCACAAAGAGATGTGTCAGGATGTAGCTCCCCAAGTTCTGCAGTTTCTGTGCTGTAGGGCACACTGCACAGCAACACTGGCTTGCAGCAAAGGATCTTTTATGGCCTAAGGTCTCCAAAGAAGCCCTGAAGTTAAAGTTTCCAATGGAAATGTGACTATTTTTGTGGTGAAAGGTAAAATGAAAGAGTTATAGTAAATATTTCAGATTTGGTGGACTGCCTAGCACTAATAAAAAAAAAAACATAGGAAGGAAAGACTTCTGGCTAGCTCACCAAACTCTGCCAATTAACCACCTGAAGGTTAGAACCAGCCATGACTTGGATTATTTAGAGATAGATGGAAATGAACAAGCAGCACAGCTGAAGGCTTTTGTTAGACCTAGTGTACTAGTCACAGATTAATAATTTAATTTCCTTCTGGCTTTCTGTCTCCAAGGAACTGATGAGCTTTGACATTACTCCTTTACCAGAATTGCAAAACTCCGAGCCCTAGGAGAAGGAAGAGTCAAGAGCTCCTTAAGTTCTCACTCACTTGAGCAGTTTCTTACCCACAATGTATTTTTCAGCAGGAAGATATAAAGTTACTGTCATCTAATGCTATTAAGTCATTTACACGATTAAAAAGTAATTATGAACGAGTATTGTTGGATTAGATGAAAATACCCTCTATCACTTGTCATGCATAATACACCGTAGCCTTGTTACATACAGAGTTTTGAAAGGTGAAATAAAATGCAATCATTTGTGCAATTAAATGTAGACAGGAACACAAAACCAGAGTGGAGGTGCCTATGGTTTGTCATAGGCAGTTTGTATGTCAGCAGATAGAATGAATTTAAGTTGAGTATAATTACCAATTTTTGGAAATTCTCAATTGCTTTCCATAGGAATTATTAGCACATCACATCCCACTAAATTGTATTTATTAATGTAATTTAGAAACCTACTGTATTAAATATAATTTAAACATCCATTGTAAAACTCAGCTATTAACTGACTACACACTGGGAACTAGGAAAAAAAAAGAATAGAAAAAGAAAAGGTTTTTGCATTAATTGAAGCGCTTTGATTAAGAGTATTTAGAATTAAGGTAGTTGCTCTTCAGTCTCCATGCACAGAAGCTTCTGAATTTAAAAAATCCTATCACGATTAGACTCCTTGCCTTCTCTGAAACAGGTAAAATTATAAGATTGACACCTCAAGCTGGAGCTTCCAGAGGAAACATCTAGAGGTAAAGAGTAGAGGGAAAGTACAAAGTATGCATGCAACCGTGCATCAAGTCAGTATTTTAGGGGAGAACACAGAGGGACAATGGGGTGGAAAAGCAATTTGGAAAATCACCTACTTGGAAGCTGATGTATCAAAAGCTGCAGGGAAAGGGAATTTGTTTAAAAGCAGGTAGTCAAAATTCTGCCTTGGAGTTCATGGTGTATCCACATTGCTCTTTTGGCTTGCATCAGGCAGCTCACACATTAGAGAGGCTGCTAATCTCAGAAGTGTGTCCCTTCTCAGTTCTAGAATCTCACCTACATGCTCCCAGGTTGACCCAAGGTCGGGTTTCTGGGATATGCCAGGTTTTCAGCTGGGATGTGGATGGATTGCAGGCACCTGTCAAACAGCATAATGGTTTCCTGATGTGATCTATAGTGTGTTTCTACACTGCAGTGTGACCACTTTTCTAACAGAACTCATTTTAAACAACACAGACTACAGAAAATTCTGCAAGATGTGTAGCTATGGCAAGGACAGTGCTGTGCCTAAAATAGGAAGTGTAGTGAAGCAGACTGATGAGATCCATCAGTTCCATCAACTCTTCCTTCTTCAGTAAGCCCTACAGGTACTAATAGTGCCAGCCCCTTCTCTCTTGTCACCCAGACTACTTCAGGAAGCCAACTGATAAAGCTGGTCTCATCCTATACTCAGTGTCTACTGTGTGAGGAGCCCTAGACTCTCAGGGCAAAAATGATCTCATTCTCAAAAGATCTGGCATTAACACTTAAATTAAATAATGATTTATTCATTTTTGTGAAATTTATTACATTGTATTTGAGATATAAGCACTAAATTTACTTAACTAATGTTTTATTAATTTTAAAAAATTACTTGAAAGAGTAACAAATTCTACTTGCTACTTAAATAATTTAATTCCTCAACTGAGTAATTGTTTTACTTTACATTTCAAAAAGTATAAGAAACTCACAATTGTTTAATGCTGTGAAATAACTTTTAACTTTTTTTACAAATCACCCAGGTTCAGAAATGTTTAAATGTTAAATCTTAAAGTCAGCTGTCATGAACTCCTCAAAGAAGAGTGCTAACATATATATAAAAATACATATTACTCCATAAACCTCAAACTTTAATCAGTGTTCAAGTATCAAATATTATTTTTACAGTATCCTAATATTTAAATTACAGTTAATTTTACTACAGATGGTAAAAACTAACATGGAGTTGTCAAGTTATAGCCTTACCTTGGAAAAACAGAGTGGAATTCTTAACTTTGTATTCAGTCCAACTCTTTATAGGTTGAACTCAATGATCTCAGAGGTCTTTTCCAAGCTAATTGATTCCATGATTCTGTGAAGTGAGGATATGTGAGAGCATCAGCCCTAAGAACACCAAGGACTGAAGGTTGCCTACCGGCAAGAACAAAGTAAAAAGCTGGAAACTTTATCTTCTTTCCATGGGAAAGCTTGATGTCTTGAAAGTAATTTGGAGAGCATGCTGGCCCCAGCCCGCATTGAGCCACCCTCTCCCAGTGCAAAGGCAGGGTCTTGGGAAACCTGCAGTGGAAGGAAACAAGGATAATCAATATAATCCTCTTTCTTGCTGGGCCAAAATGAACTAAATGGGTTTTTTCATTTTGGAAGACAGATTAATTGAGATGGATATAAATGTTAATGAGGGATACTATCATGGATGTCATAGAGGATGTGAATACTGAAGGGGTGGGGACAGCTGCAGGGACCTCTACGAGAAGCACAATTTTGACTGTCCTGTGCTGGGCACAACTGGTTCCAGCTGTCTCCAGCTGATCCACGTCAGGGTCCCATAGCCAAGAGCTGGAGCCTTGAGTTAAACATAAAACTGTGAAAACTGCTGCACAGTGAGAGAGAGAAGTTGGAGAGTAACAGCTGGGAGAGCTGGGGTTATTTAGCACAGAGAGAAGGAGGCTCAGGGACCTGAAAGGAGGTTGTAGTACAGTGAGAGTTGGTGTCTTCTACCAGGCAACAAGTAACAGGATAAATAGACACAGTCTTAAGCTACGCCAAGGGAGGTTTAGGTTGGACATTAGGGGGAATTTTTCACAGAAAGTGTGATTAGACTTTGGAATGGGCTACTTGAGAAGGTGGTGTAGTCCCTGGAGGTGCTTAAGAAAACATTTAAGAAAACATGGCAGAAGGTGCCATGGTCTAGTTGACAGGGTGGTATTGAGTCATAGGTTGGATTCAGTGATCTCAGAGGTCTTTTTCAACCTAATTGACCCTGTGAGGCTTAGAAGTGAGAATATGCAAGAGCTTCAACCCTGCAGACACCCAGGCTGGTGAAAAAGAAGAAGGAGAAGGTGTTCCAGACTCCACAGCAGAGATTGCTCTGCAGCTTGTGGTGCAGACCTTGGTGAAGCAGCAGACGGCCCTCTGCAGCCCATGGAGGTCCATGGGTGAGCAGAGATCTGTTTTCAGCCCATGGAGGAGCCCATAACACACCTATGAGCTCTTTCATTCTACGTTCTTCTCTGCCATATTGAAGAAAGGGAGAGAGAAGGCAACTGGGTAGGTGTCTGGCTGCTGGCCAAGGTAATGCCCCCAAACTCTCCTGAAGATTTTGACAAGTTCTGCCAGGTAGAACTCATTATCATAAGAAGTGAATTGTGCACTAGTAAAAGAAAAAAATCCGGGACTGAAGAGTGAGTAAAATAAAGCCAAATAATATAAAGTTTGGATGGTAGAGGTAGTTCAAGATGGCAATATCATGCATTCTTTCCAGTCTGTTCCTTGAACTTGCAGGTCCAGCTTCCCCTGAATGCAAAGAAGGACTTGTGTAAGGTCTAACTTACCAAGAAAGTACACATCATCTAAGGAACTATGCTGCAGAAGAATATGTGTTATATAATTTCCAGGATAAAGACATTAATCCCAATATTATATAAAATACAAAAAACTAGATGGATTCTGTCTTCCAGATGTTACAGCACCTGAGCAGAAAAAACACCCTTTTCATTCTGCAATGTGATAGGAAGTCAAAGGATTAATGCTAATACCATAAGAACAGATATGCATGAAAAATGTGTGCATTATCACTCTGCCTATTCCCTTCAATAAACTCCTAAAACTACTGTCAGGAAAGCACCAGCTTGAAAAGAATGAATGGCATATATACGGTGTTTCTGGCTGATAGCACAGTGTTCAGGTAGCAAGACAGTGACAAATTCTAGCACATGCTGCTGAGAAAGAATTATACATGTTGAAGCCAATTAGGGCTTGAGTTCCAGCATTTTCTAGCAACCTTCAGATACTGTGTATGCCAATTTTAATTGTGGATGCCTTTTGCCAGGAGTTCAAAACCAAATGAATATGTGATATCACTTAACCCTTATCCCCTCAATAAATGTAACTCATCATGATTCCAAAATCAAGCAGCATGTTGAATTTTAAGTCAATTATATCCAACTGAGATCCAATTGCCTTTTCCGTATACATTTTCTAGTTTAGTTTGGTGAAATATATAAAATTTAAAGAGCTTCAGGGAAAAAAAATTAAGGAACACTGAAGAAAAATGTGTTTTATGTTAAAGTCATTCCTATGAACACCTGCTAAACTGTTGAGTTTAATTGGGCTACATCTGCTCCTGATTTTGCAAGTTCTGACTGGTTATTTGTCCTTATATTGTATTGAGTTGTCTCTTCCTTTTTCCTTTTTGTCTTTTGGGATGCAGTTACCTAGGATGATACACCTGAGAAATGAGCAATCTAAAAATCTGCAAGCTGTGTGGGATTTGGTAGTTCTCAAAGACAGACATTCAAAACGCAGACAGATTAAAGGGGCTAATTGGTATGGCTTCAAAAAGATTAACTCTGGCAGTGATGTGACTTGACCTTCCAGACACCAATAGATGTGGAGAACTAACTGTAGAAATAGAAGGAGAAATTACAATTTCCACATAGTTCAAAAACAAGACTGTAGCTGCTTTTTTCAGAGGAATTGCATTCACCATCACAGGAGGCAGTACAAGGCCATATCATGTCCTGGAATGCACTTTATATTTGCTCATTTTATGCAACGTGAGTTATACTGATTCACTGTGGCAAAAATCCTACTGACTTCCTGGATTAGACTCTTAGTGCATCTTTATGAGTCAGAACAGCAGTAAATCACTATTATCTCAATGGATTTAGAAGTAAAGAGGAGAGAGAATATCACAAGGTGGAACATAACCAAGACCGTGGTAAGACTTCAGTTCAACACTCTTATTCCACTACTGCAAAATGTTAAATGAAATGTACTTCAGTTGAAATGAACTCATGGTTTTGTTTCTGCTCATCTCACAACTACGAACTACCCCTTTCTGGCCTTCAGTCCCATCAAAAATATTTCATTCCTAAGAGAGTACAAAACTAATCTGCATTCCCACAATACACAGCTATTTTAAGAAACAGCTCATGAAATATTATCAATGTTATTTAGAGACAAAATCAAGTTGCATCCACATTTTCTTTTAGAGCATAGTAGGTGGAACACTGTCGTAGGTGGAAAATACAGGTTCATCATCCTGATCAGCATTAGGCAATTCAAACTGGATGTCACCAGGATCTATACAAAGTGTTCTGGTCAACAGGAGAAGAGCTATTTCAGATATTCTATATCACATTCTTCTTGATGCCATGTTACAGATACATCAGAATTATGTTATTCATTTAAACTCTAATAATTGATGGTCGCCCCAGAGCAAGAACAGAAGAATCTGTGGAACTCAGGAAAAATTAAAAATTATATATGATAAAAAAATTAAAAAGCAGAGATTCCTATTTATAATGAAGTTCATTAGAATATCCTCTGAAATTGAGGAGAGTGTGATTGAATGTTGGTTTTTGTTTTGTTTTGTTTTGTTTTGTTTTTTAATTTAACTATCATATCTATTTATTTGAGGAACAGTGATAGCAAGCTCAGGAAGATAAAAAAAATACCGACTTTATACAAGATTCAAAAAGTCATGTATGAAATAAGTGGCAAACAACTTTTTGTTCTTTTAAAATGACAGCAGACCTGCACACTGGAGAGAGTTCAATTTTCTCCTGTCAGGAGTTTGAGATTTAAGTAAAAATGACTGCTTAAATATAAAAATATTTCCCATCCATTTTTTTTGCAGTACATTAATGGCTTAAGTTTCTGGAATACAGGAAAGCAAAAGCAGAATTTTTTCTCTAGAAACATTATTAAAAATATTATTGTCCTTCAGAAGATTTCTGATCCATCAACAAGAGCTATCCATCTGCTTAAATAAACTCTGTAAGTGCCTCTTCTTTATTTTTGAGAAAAATTTACTTTAAAATTGATCTTTAAAACCTCTAGCTAACTATGTAATCCATAGCTGTTAAGATCAGCAACAAAGCTTTGAGAACAAATTTCCAGAACAGGTAGGATAGAAGTAGAAACCTGCAATGAATCTGAGGAAGAAAAAGGGTTCTTTCACTTAGTAATAACCCTTTTGTTTTAATAATTTTAAAATACTATTAGAGCATTCTGTATTTTTTAGTTTTAAGTTCATTAATATGATTAAAATCTGGGGGGAAAACCTTCATATTATAGTCGAGAAGGCAGTGGACTGAAATGATCTTTAAGAAATTCAAGCATGCAAAAATACCCATGGGTGTGATGGGGATATTGTTTAATCTAGAAATTATTCACCCACCTCTTTGGAACAATTCAGATGGCTTCATTATATCCTTCAGACCCCTTTCTGGTTTTATATTTTTTTCACCAAATTGAATCAAACTGCTCTTTCAATGCTTTCTTCTTGCTACAAACCTCAGAAGCTAGCTTGCTGGTGTTCAGAACATTCACTTGAGAAACTAGGTGTTTAAAACTTCATGGACCCTATAATGATGGACATAGGTAATGCAGTATCTCCTGTTTCCATCTATGGACAATGACATAAAAAAATGTTTATCCCTCTTTTCTTCATTTTATGCTTTACATTAACATATTTGTCATAACAACGGATTTTCCACAATACAGTGAAAAGAAATCACAACTTCCAATAGCTGGAAATTTTTCAACTTAAATGAAATCTGTTCTCAAATTTTAAAATAAAATTTTACATTTCCCCATTAGGAATATATAGATATTAAATTTAAGAAAATATCCATATTTATGGGGGATAAATTTTTAAAATTCAAGAAAATTACCTTGTTCTTGAGTTATGCACAGGGAAGATGCTGAAAACCCTAATTAGTCATAAACACAGCTCAATATGCTGTCTTAATGCCTCAGAGGCAAAAGGCTGTTAAATGCTGCTATTATTTGTGTAATAGAAGAGACAGATATAATTTTCCATTTCAGGCTCCCCTTATGCTAGAATTTGCAGGTTATATAATAATTTTAAAAAATTTAAAAATCAAAACCATGAAATCTTAGATTATTAAATTAGATTTCAACAAATTACATTTCTTTAAAAATCAGTGAAAAGGACAGTACACAGAGCAAAGCTTGTTTTAGAGGATTTTTCCTGAAAACTGTTGTTCGCATAGAAGTTGAACCAATCTGTATCTCCAGCCAGACCAATGGTTAGGAAAGTTAGTCAAAGGCCCAATGGCTTTCTTTAGTCAACCATTTTCAGTATTCCAGAGAGCAGAATCTTGAGCAAACATAAGCAGCATGCTGACTAATTGCAATCTGTCATAAAAAATGACTGGATCCAGTCAAATTCAACAGCTCATGTAAAGGAGGTACTCTCAGCTGAATTGTGCAAATGAAAGAAAAGTCAGTTTTATTTATTTAGTATTCTGTTATTCAGTTGAGTCCCTTCTTGCAGCCTAGGTTATCACCATAGAAGTAATACCTTCTGGGGATATATTTTTAGAGCTAGTAAAAGAATAACCCTTCTGCTTGAAAAGTTTCCAACAAATAAGGAATCCTGACAAATCTGACAATCTGCAGGAGACAAAGCTGTGTGGTGGAAAACAATATGAAACTGAAAAAAAATAAAAATAGCAAATGTGAGAAAAAGATTGTACAATCTTCCTACAGCTCTACACAGTAAAGCTTTTGATGAAATAAGAATTTTATTCTTTACAACAAAAATTATTTTAGCTAAGTGAGAATGTACAATCTACTAGAACTGTTTGGAGATTTTCTAAGTACAAAAAGGTGGAGTGAAAGGTGCTGCCGCTCTCCCAGTTAATAGGTTTTTCTTAAGGCTTTTATTATGTATACTATCCTTGACTAACTTTTTCAAAATAAACCTGAACCACCTTCAAATCATCTGGACACCAATCTTCCTTACTGTCTCAGATTTATATGTTAAGGAGAGTTAAACATTCTTTGAACAAGATATGCTTCATTGCATTGTATTTTGAAATATCAACCAAGCCATCAAAAGGGACCACAAGACTACATCTTACCCAGCCCACGCATATGAATTATAATCCTGAAGCACCAATATCCATTCAAATCGTCAGCTCTACCCACCTGAGCAATTAAATATGTACATTCACTTTTTCCATTTTAACTTCTTTCTTTTTTAACTTTTCCTCTGAAAGTTATTCATCCATCTCTCTCAAAGTAGGATTTTAGAGAAAGAGGAGGAAGAGAACACATTGTGTCCATCAGGTTTTCTCTGTACTTTTTTATCCCTTTTTGGAGGAAAAGCAATTTATGTCTCCCTTCCATTTTCCAAAGTTGCATCTCAAAAGCTCAGCAAGAAAGGAAAATCTTTAGTACTCTTCCCATCAAGGTGTGGAAGCAACCAAGAAGTACTGGACTTACCTAAAAATAGTGAATCCTGAAAATAAACTGCTCTTTGCAACCTTAGAATGACTTCTACAGAGAGAATTTTCTCAAGCAACAAAAGAAATACCCTTCAAAATATCACCATGAAATCTTTATTTTGAGTGAGGAATCCTATTTTAGAAGCCCAGGTACAATGTTACATAAACAATACAGTTACAGTAATTTCACGCTTATAAGCCACACCATTTTGACTAAAATTTTGCTCCCAATCTGGAAGTGCGGCTTACACTCAGGAGAGGCCAATATATGAACAAATTTTGGAAATTTCCCAACACGGAAGTTCGAGCCCGCAGCAGCCCTGAGCCGAGCCAGAGCCCGCTTGTCCCTGGGCAGAGGGGCAGCGACGGTGCAGCGGCAGTGCTACCCAGGCCCAGGGGCGCGGTGGCGGTCGTGGCACTCGGTAGGCCCAGGGGGTGTGGTGGCGGCAGCGCTGCACTACCCTGGGAAGCATGGCAGCGCGCCACGGCCCGGGGAAGCGTGGCAGCGGCAGCAGCCGGGGACACCACTCTCCCTCTTCCTGGAAGCAGTGGCCAGGCATGCCACACCCCTGCTTCCTGGCAGCAGCAGCGAGCAAGGCCGGGGCTGCTCCCTGGTGGTCACCCCAAGCAGGGCCAAGCCAGTAAACCCCATGATCACACGATTCTGTTACTAATTGGCAACTTTGTGAAAGTTGCACGCGGATCCTCGCTGCAAACGAAAGTACGGCTAATAATCCGATGCAGTTTATATATGGACAAAGACCTAAATGTTGCCGACACCCAGAGCTGCAGCTTATAATCAGGTGCGGTTTATAATCGTGAAATTACTGTAATCTTTGATTAACTAAACTAACCTCTCAGGCCTTTCTCTGGAGATCTTTCAGCAAGACTTCCTCAAATGATTTCCGCAATCATCATCTGCTCCTTTCATCCGCCTTGCTAGCTGCCAGTACCCCTTCACTTCCTTTCGCCTGAAAAACTTTGCTGTATCTTTCGGGGTCTCCACCGTGATTCTCCAGCACTGAGTAAACAGTACGTAAGTCTGTTGTCTTAGCTTTCACTCCTTTTCTTCTGATTAAGCCTTGAAGGTTTCTGCTGCTTTCCTACCCCTAACCCTTTCCCTCTCCCTAAGCTCCTACCACATATCATGGGAAGTGTGCTGTTTGCCCAGATTTCACCATCTTTATCTCTGCATTATCTATAGACAAGCACCTCTGCTCCTATTTTCAGTTCTGTCCAGAAATCTTGTTGTATCCTGTATCTTAGCAGGGATTTCACTCCAGGTCTCACTGGGCTCTATGGGCAAACAGTTTGTTCAGTGTAGTGAAGGTTTGTCACAGCAGAAAGAGTAAAATAACAGAAGTGGTGGTGTGAAAAGAAATTATAACATCAATAAAATGGTCTGGGTTTTAGTGTGGGCCTGTATTGGGCTTTATAAAATAAAATATTTTGATTATCATATCTTAATAGAAAACCCAATTGATTTAATAATGAATAATAGTTATAGTCAGGTATTCTGGTAAAAAGAATAAATTTGAGCAGAAGGTAATGGTCATTATAAAAGTTGAAGAGGATTTTTTTTTTTTTCAAGACATAAAAAAATGTGGTAAGCATGTATTTTGCATATATTTACTTCTGTTTAGTAGCATTTTCTGCTAACTCATGAATAACCAGATTATTAATGAAAAAAATCTGTCAGTTTGACACAAAACATTAAAACATTGCTGCATGTAATCTATAAGATTATTATTGCCTCCTTTTACGTACATCATCTATGCCATTGTAGTATTTTACTGTGTCAAAAGATTGCCACAGTTATCCTCAGAAATTATTTTTTGAATACTGAATAGATGCTCAATGGTTCAATTAAAAATGTAAATTGGCAAATCTTGTGTGAGCCCAGCAAGTGTGGAAATTAAGGCAGGCAAAATTATTTGCAGTTTTACTCAATTTTTTCCAATAATTTACACAAATCTTTCATGACAAGAAGCTGATCTGATATATCTTACAAATATTTTTTTCATTCCATTTTTGTGGAGTTGTGCTAAATCACTTTGGAATAGAAAAGAGTTGAACCGGACAGTTACTGTTGGATAAATCCCCTCTTTGCTGTGTCACCATTGGAAAAGTGCACTAGGTAGGGAAAAACCCAGGAATCGATACTGTTGCTTTTCCTTTCTGAAACTGGAACATTTTTGTCTTAGTTTCCACAAAAAGGGGACCCAAAATGAATCTATAAGTTCAGATGGGAAATTTTGCACAGTCTGAAATAATTTTCTGGAGATAAGTGCTGAAGTAGGTTCCTCTTACTATGATACATGAATGACAGGAAAATCCTTCTTCTTCAATTCTGCTGAGACATTTATCCTTCTTTTCAGCTTCATACACAATAAAATTTGCCTCATTTGATTTTAAACTCCTCAGGATGGGAATTATATCTTCTTGCACACTAGTAAATCCATTGCACAATGGAGTGGAAATATTCGTGGGGTTCTTGGGGAACTACTGTTCTAAAAACAGTATTAGGGAAATTTCATAATATTTTTCAATACATGAAAACCTACCACATGTGTTGGCTTGCTGTATTCCCATTCTGAATTGCGGCTAGGACCACTATCTTAAAACTAGTAGCACAGTAATAACTAAAGAACTTCAAGCTTATATATACCTACAAAAATATCATAAGCACAAAAGAAGTATTGATACCAAATAGGCATATAAAATATAGTAGATATTTTGACACAGAGAAATAGAGGATTGGAGCTCAGTTATGGCAGTTGTTTTTATTGCTCATGATTTTAAATGGGGAGAGATTAAGAGGCTTATCATATAAAATTAAAGAAAAATACTAATAGAAACAATTATCCAAATATCTCCAGAACAGGTAAATATTATTAATAGTGCCAAATGCTATTTATAGACACATTACTTTCATCTGACACACTAGCTATTAGAGACTAAAAATAATTATAGGCTGAGATGTTTGCAGATAGACAGTGACCTCATTAATTGCTGTGGTGGAGATGCTGGTAGCTCCCTGCAGTGAACCATTATAGAAGTGCATCAAATAACTAACAATGACAGCTAGCTCATAGTGAGTGAAGTCTGACAGATGGTCAATCAATTCAAAACTGACACATTTTTGTAACTAAAAGGTAGGTTTGAAGTCTTTTGGGGTTCTAACAGTGCTTCTCCTGAGCACCAAATCTGGGTTATAAAAGTTAATATCCAGTTCAAGCCCTTCAAATATAAAGGAAAGAAGAAAAACCCACATCCTCTAGCGAGTAATCAAACTGCAGTAGGCTCAAGTTTCTAAATACCAGTGACACTTCCCTGTTCACTACCACTAGGAATGCTGCATCATTTCTAGTCTGCCACTGCACCATGCTGTGCACCACCACAATGCATTTTATGCTAATGTGATGAGATGTCACGCAGTTTGATATGATGTGGAACAGCACAGTGGTGAAAACTTATGGACCAACATAATTACTTTCAGATAAGAATTATTAACTCAGCTGGCAGAACTCAGATCTAAATGTGCATGATCTGAGGATAAATAAATAGATTAGATAGATTTACTAAGAACAATTTGCAAGAATGGATATTCTGTTGTGTCTGACTCTGCAAACAGTTCTATTTGAAGTGTTTCTCCCTATACGACAGTAGACACATGTATTCATCTCCCTTTTGCCCTTTTCAAGACTGCCATATTTTATTAATATTTACTTGTTTTCTGACTTTTTTGCTTTATAATTAATTAAAACAAACATTTTTGGGGGTGTTGGTTATTTTTTTAAATAGCTGAATTAGCTAACACTCTTTTAATGAAATATCTCTCTTTGGTAGGAGCATCATTAAAGGAGTAATCACAAAACTGGTAATTAAAAATAGATGCCTAGATCCTCAGCAGGAATAAAGCACTTTTCAACTTTGGAGCAGAGCCAGTTTCCTTTTCTGCAGTACTGTCCCTGGAGTCCTCATGACCTGTTTATTCAGGGAGTTATACTGGATGGACCAGGGACATACAAAGCAAAAGAAAACTTGTAAATCATGTTTGCAAATAACATTTTGACAGTTGGTTTTACTTGTAGTTGCTGGGTTTGTTCACGGAAGCAGTGAAGAGGGTAAGATTTTATTCAAGATTCAAAACCTAAAAATGTAGACAAGATTCATGAAGGCACAAATCTGAATATGAAAATAGGCATTGTGCTTTCAAAAA
>PYHW01010631.1:1038886-1053750 GCA_013186435.1 Turdus rufiventris | reverse complement strand
CATTTTCATGGCACTGCCTGGAGTTGGCATTTGAAATGCTGTACTTGAAATACTTTATTTGAAATACCAAACAATTTAGTTGGTATACCTCGATGAGCACTTGATTAATTACTTCCAGTCATAATTTAGCACCAATTGTGTAAAAAAAAATAGGAATGCTATTATACACATTGACTTTGGCTAATATTCTCAAGGTCTCTGTTATGACTGGAAGTCACAACCAGTGCCTGCTCCACAGCTATGTGTGTATGAATCAGAACAGCTTTTCACTTCACATATTGCCATCCAAATGAGGCACACTTCTTTGTGCAAAGGGAGGTTTCATTACTAGAGTTTTATTATGGCTATTTCTGATAAAATTTAATTTTGAAAACTGCTTTTAAAACCATTTAAGTACCCATTAGCTCTCAGTGCAGTATATAAATTAGATAATTGCAAAAAACAGCCCAATGAAGGGTTGTCTATGGTCTTGGAAAGTGTGTGCTTCTAGTTAATCATCCAATGATATTGCATTGCCTACTTTTTGTGGAAAGTGAAGAGGAAAAAAAATGAAGACATAAGGAGACCTGATAGACACACCCATGTTAATTACCATCCCTTTTGAGTATTTATTTGCATAGATACTTTGCAATTCTTCATAGGACTTGTAAGTATTACGTTACTATATTTGATCATGTCTTCAAAGCTTTTCAATGAAGATATTATTATTCCTAACCATTTTCCAAATCTTAGAACAGAAATTCCTTGCAATTTCACTTTACTTATATTGAAAAAATATTTAAACCACACTTTTATATCCTCTGTTGTCAAAATTAATAGTTTTTGCAAATAGTCTCATGGGAAAATTATTATCAAATTGGCTTTAATTGTCAAGGTTGATCAAAATAATTTCTCTGAAGACTGATTGCATTCAAATAACTGGGAAAATGAGGAAAGTTTCCATGAGGAAATGAAAAAGCACAACAAATAGCAGATGTTGTCAGCAAAATGGCACAGATATTGAAGACTGAGAAAAAGTGCCGCAAGTTTCATGGACAGTCAGGTGGGTTGCAATGCTGTCTGTGTCATCACCAACTGGATATTTTCTGCCTTGAAATCTTCAATTTTTAAAATAAGTCTGGGTTTTCAGGTTTAAATCCTTCGGAAGTAAGAGATTGTAAATACTCCTCAGTTACTAGAGAATAACTATTCTGTAAGGTATATATGCTTTGGTGCTCAGAAGGGGGCCCATAGAGATTTCCCATGCAGGCTCCATACAACAAAAGAGAGTCACATTCATTGCTGTTATAGACAGTTGCAGAAACCTACCCACATTTCCAGTTTCCAGTGCCAAGCTACTGCATTCTCAGGGAGGCAGCATTTTGAGAAAAAGGAACTTGTATTTCATGTCATCAGAAACAATAATTGTTTCTCCAACAGGAGATGAAACACAAGAACTTGCCTTCCTGTACCTATCACATTTTTGCCAAGATTACAGACAGAATTAATGGATAAAATGGATACTATATAATAAAAGACATTCTCCCTACAGTTTTCTTATGTCTGGAGGATGAATTGCTCCAGTGGATGTCCTCTCTGCCTTTCATGATGAGGTCAAGAACTTTGCTGTCACTACCACTATTGTGATTAATGATCTAACTGGTAGTGACAGTAATCAAACCATGCACTCTGTACAGGTAGTTCGTGCTAGTCTCCCAGTGGCTTGAGTCACTGCACTGGCAGGGGATCTATCTGCTCTCCTACAGACATCTATCTCCTTGTGTCCTTCTTGAAGAAACTTTTCATGAAAGAATGGGAGCAAAAAAAACAAGTCATGACAATTTAAAAAATTAAAACATTGCATTATATTTTTAAAAACCAAGTGACAAAAAATTTGAAACATTTATAAAAAAAATGCATAACAATAATTTAACTATTAATAATATAATCTTTTTCAAAGCATAGAACCACTGCTTGAGAAGACTAAGTATCTAACAGCTCTCAATATAATGAAAGTGATATAAGGGAAGAAGTAGAATTTCCTTCTCATTTTCTCAATTTTTTGTAACAGATTTTCAGTGCATTCACTTTGATTATATTTTAGTAAGTGTTCATTACATCTGTATATAAGTATTAGTAGGGAAAAGGTCAGTATAAAATATCTCAATGGCTAAACAATGGTAAGGGTTAACAGGTTAAATTTTGAAACTGGTATGATGGCAAAGTCCAGTGAAAACCTGAAGGTGAAGACAGAACACAGGAAAGGAGATGACAGCTGAAATGAAAGAGACTGACAAAAAGTTTATACAAAAATAACAATGGAAAAATCTATTAAGCCTACTCTATTCTCAGAAATAAATTTCAACTTCCATCTGGTTAAATGCTATCTAAGTTAATTCTTTGAATCACACAGGTGATAGAGTACTAGAAATAGAAAGTACTTATAATATTCTTGAATCTAGTTAACGAGTCTACTCCTATTCAGTTTCTCACTATCTGAAATTCTCTCTCCAGGCCTATCCCATAGAAGGATATTTAGTACATCATACTGTCATGAAGGAAAAGGTGAACATTGCCATTGGCAAGTCAGAAAGGAACACATGAAGAAAATGAGACTGTATTTGGGAAGAGAGCAAGTGAGATCACTGGAGGCAGCCTGGTGGACTGCGGGCTTCCCAGCAGTAACTCACAGTTTTGTTTTGCAGGGCAGCTTTGCTCTTTAATACACTGAGCAAGGTACAGATGCAAGCCTTAGCAGGTGAGGTTCACAGCTGCATCAAGAGAAAGACTGGGTGGTTTGTAGCAAGGAGTTGAGAGAGCCAAACTGGGCAGGACAATGAGCTTTAATTATGTGAAGACAACTGTCTTGTCTTTTTGTAACATATTGGGCTTTGGGACAAATGCTTCTGTGAATGTGTGGTCTCTGTCAAAAGGAGGGCTCTGCATGAAGAAATCCATAAGTTATGTAATTCCTGCTTCAGGAAGCTGTTATCCTGACCCCTTGTCTTGACAGAACCAATTAGCTGCCTATTACTGTGCTTAGTATGCTTAATTTACTGATCTATCTATTCTGAAAAATAAAACTAAAAAACCACAAACAAACCAAACAAAACCACACCATTTTGACCATATTTTGGGGGAGGGTAGAAAAAGACCAAAAGGTATGATATCCAGTTTTCTAGGTGCAACATTGTCCTGTAATGGTAATCAAGGCCCAATAACCAGTCTAGGAAAAAAACCAAAAATACAAACCTACAATCAACAACGGCTTTGATAGCTTTTACTACCATGAAGAAAAAAAGCATGAAATAGATAGATTTCATTCTAATTTTAAGGTCTTTTATTGTTATTCAGAAAATAATTTTGTTCTTTCTCATAGAGTTTTACTTGAGAAATCATCTACCAGATAGACATTGACTACCCTGTCACAGAATGGAATAATATATGTCTCACTTTAAATTAATCTTATTAATAAAACATTCATGGAAAAGAGCTGGACTACATTTATTTGCTGCTAAACTCAGAGAGTTACATTTTAATCTCATTATAATATGACCTTCCAAAGTCTCTTCTCCTTAGTCTTTTTTGGGATGGAGGAGAGAATTGGTTGCTTTCTTTTGTTCTTAACTGTATTTAAGGCATGAAGAAGACACTCTTTGTTTTTAGTTAGCCTAGGTAAAATGGATATGGGGATCAGAAGGGGCGGGATTGCAGGAGCAAGAATAAGCTTTAATAAGGATATGAAAATAGCCTTCATAAAACAAGGATAAACAGCATTGTGATCTAATTTACCCCCACATAAAATGCAAAATAGAACTCTGTGTGTAATAAAACATTAGTATCTTTATTGCCAGCTTAATCTTAACTAATCTTTTCTTACATTACTTCAATAGTTAGAGTAATTCATCTGCATGAAATTTAAATGAATAAGGTTAGCATTGCAATTGAAACTATGCTGATTCTTACCCTTCTTGTATTCACAAAATCCTTCATTAGTATTTGCATATGTTCCTAAGTCAGTTCCAGGCAGGAACAGTCTCCTCAGAATGTCAGCAGCCCAGAACAGTTTTCCTCTGAACATCCCCTTCCTTTGTACTACATAAATGCAATCTTCTGGGGCTCTGTAATTATCCAAAATGAGCTTTAATGTTGCAAATTACTTCAGCACCCCTATGATTTATCTGTTGTAAACACACTTTATAATATTTATATTCCTATTAGAACCTCCACTAATAATGAGCTGACAGAACATAAATATTTACATGATAGTACATGGACAAATGTGTGATACCCTCATATTAGTTACATTTCTTGTTCTCTCTATCACACTTGGAAAAAAAAATAAACCTTTGCAATTTGCTGTCTTCACACAAATATCTTTGAAAATGGCTCAGAACATTAACAGAGCTTCACATTTGCCACACTTTTCTTTAAAAGAATGGCATTCCTTCATACTTATGCAGTCTGGGTTATTGCTTCTTCACATTATGCATCATTACTCTGAGTAGGTGTCTTATCAGCAGCTCCAGTTGTTGTGGAGACGATTGGAATTAAGCACTGGAAGCTTTTTATTTATCTTACTTGCTTTATTCCTACAAGATTTTCAGCATATAAGCTTCTTTGTTCAGCTCAGAATTGGATACATTGCCAGGCATTGTAAAATTTACATCTTCCTTTTTTTGTATTTGTTCTTAAATTGGATTGAAAACAAAGTATGACTTTAATTAAAGCTCTGCTTAACAATAGACGATTTTTCCATACAGTGGAATTTCTGAGCAGTTGTGAGGATTTTGCAAAGGCCTAATAGGTGACATTCACCACTAAGCCCCAAGTAGAACTGCAATATACTTACCTGTGCTAAGTGTCTGGCTGACAATACTTTCACAAAGAAAACTGTAATAATGCTGTCGAAATACTGACTTATCCAACAAAACCCATGGAATTTAAACTGAAGGTTACTTTAAACTGGGTATGATACGTAATAGCGTACAAAGGATAAATGTTGATGTTTAGAGAAGTAAAAGGAAAGAAAGGGAAGGCAGGGAAGGCACGGAAGGCAGGGAAGGCATGGAAGGCAGGAAGGGAGGAAGGCAGGGAGAAAGGAAGTCCAACATCTATCATTCTTCAACAAATCTAGTTTACCTAACATGGACATTCACAAAATTTGGGAATAGTGAATTAAAATAAATTTCAGCCTTTCTATCAAGGCTACAATAGATATGCTGTAAGTGACAGAAAGATGAAAAACAAGAACCCAACCAAACTAACTGATCAGTCTGTTAAAAGCAGTTCTATAAACATTCCCATTCCAAAGACTGGCTGAGGCTTTTTTCTCTTCTTTCCTTGATATTTCGCAGAAGACATCTGCTGTTCAAACACAGGTTTTCCATTGCCTGATGAAACTGAAGATAGTTGTTTTTTGAAATTATTACCAAAAAATACTGTACTTATTCTAGACGTCATAATGTGTAAGACATACATAGGCACTTCCCAGTCCACACTGAATAAAGGACCAATAATTATAACTTTCTGGAGAACTGTCAGAAATCTCTAGAGCTCCTGTACAGCATATTTCACTTGTGACATACTTACATGTCAGTAACCTGGTGGAGCTGCTTTGAGGAGCTGAGATCATTAAATTGTGAATATGCTGCTTTTGAAGCTACCACTGCATCACGTCTGCAAGAATCTTAATTTTTCTAAAAGACTGAGTGTTTGCCTTTTCTCTAAATCTCTTTCATCCATCTATTCTACTATAGTTAGCATAATTCCACATACAGAAAAATTAGTTTACAGGAGACTTACAGGCAATGTGCTGTAAGTTTCCTGATTTGTGCAGACAAATCACCTTGTCTTTCTAGCAAGTATCATTTTAGTTTGGTGTTGCTGAAGTACCTAAACAATCAAGGTCTCCGAAACACATAAAAAAATAAGAACTGCAGTATTAGATTAAACTCAGAGTTCAGCTAGTCCTATATCTTTTCTCTTGGCTTCCCCCAAAGCAAAAATTCACACAGAAGACAAATGTCATATAATCTATTCCTTCTACATCTCCTTGAATTTCAGATAGTTACAGATTTTTTAAAGTCTGAAAAGCATGAATACGGTGGTCACAAGGCTTGTGTCAATACAGAAAAACAAGCAAAAAGCAACTTTTTTTTTTCTAATGGGGATTTTCTTTGGTTAAACGCAGTGAGAAAATAGATCAGATTACATTATAGATAAATCAAATGCCAAATGTAATTTCTGAAAGTGAGAATATTTTTAGATTTTATGACAGGAAAAAAAAATATGGCTTTAAAATGGGTAATCTTCTATTTCACTAAACGTGCTGCCTGACTGAGACCTTGTATGCCAAGCTTCAGCCTGAAGCAAATTGTTATAGTCGAGCTATTAACTTCTAAAAATAGGGGGATGTGATGGAAACATTAAGAAACCTACTACTGGGCACAACCACAATCCAGGGGAGGATGACACAACACTCCTTTATTTTTCCTTCTTTACCTCATCACATTAGTGCAGTTTGTGGCACTGAACTGTGTCTGTGCTAAATGCACTAAAGCCCCTTTACTTCTAAACAGCACCTTATGATGGTGATATTTGATCTCTCCCTCTCTCTTGTTTTTGAAGAAACTTAATAGCTGCCAAATACTTAAGGTCAGGCACTTGCCATTTGTGACTTAGTGCTTAAAAAAGGTGCTACTTCCTGGGGGAGAAAACAGATAGGCTGGAGGATTGCAGGACCGATCTGAAATTAAAATGCTTTACAGCAGGAGGTTTTTGCATTTTCACTTGAAGTATTTTGAGAAACATAACAGCAGAGTTACATTTTGTACCAAATGTGAAGCAGTGATTTACTTTTCTGTCACGAACATTGCATTCTCTCTGTTTTATTGTAGTGTACAAAATTTCTCATCATCTGCTATTTATTTTACATTCAGCACTGTAAAACCAAAGAGGCACTGACTCATGAGTCAGCAGGTGGGTGCCCCTCTCCAGAGGCATTCCATGCTTTTTTCCCAAACCATTTAGCACATCTGCAGCCTTCACTAAATCATTTTTAAAAGTAATATCAGTAATAAGAGTCAGAGAGCCTTGAAAGGTATGTGTGGTATGTGTTCTGCAAACAGGCTCTCAACAAAAATCCCCTGAGCTAGGAACAACAGTAAAAATCATCTCAAAGGAGCAGTAGAGAGTGGAGAAAATGGATCTTTGTATAGAGGACACGCTATTTATGGAGGTCAATCTGCATCAGCGACATAACATTTCAGGGCTATTCAGCTATAAACACATTCTCATGAGTCGTGCAGGGTTTTAAGGAAGAGATCAAAAGATGAGCACACACAATGAGTGTGTGTGAGTGCTTCTCACAGTACTAACAGACTGCTTTTCTACTTTGACCACAGAGGGGTGTGTTGCAATCAGGACAAAGACAAACAGGAAAAAAGGCTTTAACACTTCACAAGGAATAACTAAATACACTCGAGTCCCAGAAAATGCACTGCAGGAATTTTTAGAAGTGTCAAGAAACTTAGAGGCCTGCTAGTGCCTGTGCTCTTGAGTAACCTGGACAGCCTAAAAGTCACTCCCCGTACACTTCTGTACCAGTCCAAATTCTGCAAATGTTTCACTGCAGGTAGATACCAGTTTAGATATAGACAATATGTTAAAATCGAGTTAGAGTCTCTGGAGTCTGTATGATGCAAGAGGTTTGCCCTTCTGCACAAATCTGCTCTTCAGAAATGCTTAGATAAACAGGCATCTTGTTAGAGCATTTTGCTTGCTTATGGGGACAAGATATTAGACATTCAGAGCTTAAACGCCTAACTCTATTTGAATCTCACTTCTAAATCTATCTCAATCCCTTTGGTAACCCTTGGGTTATTTGACAAGTAGCGTAATAATTTGTCATACCAGAGTCTTCCATATATTTTTCAGAAAGTTTATTTACTTCTAAAATCACATTTTCTGGATATTTTCTGGCTTCTATGGTTGCTGTTCTTCAATTGCTACCATACTATGCTTCCATTCATCTGGTTATCTTAGCAAAACTACCTCATTCACTTGCCAAGAGCACATGACATTGTAAACCACCTTCTCTGAATTTCTGCCAGTATAGTTCAGACAATACACAGAGCAGTCCTCCCACAAAGATTTCAATTTCTCTGCAATCTCAATAAGGTGAATGTTTATCTGTGTCCCCACCCTCTGTTTTTTTAGTCTATGTTGGCACCTGGAAAGTCCAGAAAACCTGTTAATAGAAAACCACTTCTTGCATGTGACACAGATTTTGCAACGTTTCTCAAAATATTACTTCTTATTTAAAGTAATACTATTTACATCAGTTTTTCTGGATACTGAATTCCAACAAGTATTTTGTGGATGCCCTGCTAATTCTTTGAGGTTCAAAAAACAAAGCAGAAACAAGGAAGCAATTAAGTTTTTTGGTGTGTTGAAATTTGATGCAGACCATAAAATAAAGCTGAAGATAAAATGTTGCCATAAAAGAGAATAAATATGAGGGGGTAAAAAAAAAAAACAAAAACAAAAAACAAAAACGAGGAATCAGAGAAACTGTGGAATCTGAGGAATTTTAATGTACAGGTAAGATTCAATTGATTTTTTAAAATAGCTTTTAACTTGAAAAATTTCATGCAAAGTAAGAAGCATGCCCCAGATTCACCAGTGACATAATTCCACAAGGACAGTTATAACAGATAAGTGTAAATCATGTTCAGTTAATGGGAAGCAATGGATATAACAAAGGTGAATTGACAAGGTAAAATATAGATAAAAAATACGTTTTGGTAATAACAGATAGTAATAGATAGGCATGTTATTAAGAGGGAGAGGTGGGTAGAAATGAAAAAAGGCAAAGCAATTTTGCCACTTTGGGGATGCACTTCTATGCAGACCTGAACTGTCTGCTGTGTAAATGCAAGACAGCAACTTTATGGGGGAGAGGCATTCACCTAAGATGTCATGCCAGCATACAGGTCCTGGTTAGTGAATAAAGAATTCATGTCATGTCCTGTTCCTCCTTGTCTTTACTCCTGTAGCAGTGGCCAAAAAGGCATAGCAGAGAGTCAGCTGTGTGCTGCTGCTGTTCATGATCGTGAAAAAAAAAAACCAGTTCACTTCCTGGCAGTTGATTCTGCTCTGCAACAACACAAAAATTTCTTAAAGAGAAGAAAGAAATGCTCTGCAGAGCATCCTGGAGTAATACAATAGTGAGATAAATAAAAGACTTTAGAGACAAGAATTTTCATTCTGTGGGTTTGAAGCAGAAGCAGTATTTTTATAAACTTTTCTCTTGGAACAGGGAGAAGATGACAAATGCAGAAAATTTCAGCCTTACCTGCAGCTGAACAGCCAGTACTGACAGTGATTTTACTGTATAGGACTGCAGTGACTGTGTCAGACCTTATCAGAGCTGTTTCGTTATTTCAGGTCCTCAGATTTTCCCACTGAGCAGCTACCACTCCTCACTATATTCTGCCAGTTTAATATTGGCTTTGGTTTTTAGATACAGTTTATGTGTCTATAAAATCTAGCAACTCATATCAGCATTTACATCTCTACAGAGGGCTGCACATGCTAAAAATACCCCCAGATGATCCTGACATACAAGACATATTTTTTTCCTTCACTGTCACATTATGGGAAAGATACCAGGCAAGCACCATCATCTCAGTGTCTCTCACCGTAACAGGTACCTTCAGTGAATCCTTAAGTCTATTAAGTGCATCCCTTAAGTCTATTTGTAAACTGACTGTGCTGAAAAGTAGTAGCCCAAGTATGAAAGTAATGTGTTTCCCCTTTGTAAGGTACACAAGCACTTTAGGAGCAACTGGAGCTACCTTTCCCTTTCCAGACAGTTGGCTGATTTGATCAGATGAAGTTTTCAAAAAGTGACTTCAGAGTTCAATTGAATACCAATTAAACCAATGTTTCTTTTCCATCTAGACATATTTGAAATTCCTGACCCTCCCAGCTAAATTCATACAGAAATTTCAGTGTCTAATTGTGACTTATTGTGTCTAATCAGTGTCTATAGTTACTGAATGACAGATTCCACACTCAGATACTCTCTTGTTGGAAATGTCTCATATCCCTAGAGATCTACATTTATGATACAGTTACAGGGACACCTACTTAGGCATCTATAAATTGTCATATGTATTTGACCAGACACAGATCTTGCTGAGTAGTTCAAAGCCCTTGGTGTCTCCTACACTTAGGAAGACTTCTCATCAATTCCCTGGGGGAAGAGTGCATTGAATCTAATGAATCAGTTGGGCAGAAAAGAGAAAAAAAAAAGATTGATTTTTTCACTTGGTGGGTCAAATTCTCATATGGGATATAGGAAATCAGATTCATTTGTGGCTCATGGGGTTTGGTGATTTGGGGTGGTATTTTTTTGTATATGTAATTATTTATTTTGGAGATATAATAATGAAATTATTTGTTCCCTCAGACTATTGCATTCTGGCATTTTGTTTTTTTTAACCTGTTCTGTAGGAAGCCTGGATTTATGTTTCTGTTCTAAGCTATGCCACTGGGACTGCAAGATAAGGCACAGCCTTGTCCCAGTGACTGCTGTATTGACTACCCATAGATGTCAGGGAAGTCTTTGCCTGCCTCCCAGGAGAAAGAGCTGGCCGTAAGTACTTAATTCTAGAAAGTTTGTAGCTGACAATCTGATATCAGAGGGATTTCCAGTGGGAAATCACTGCCTCCCTGTGTTCTGGAATATGATGTCTGACCATGTTCAACTCTTGGGGTTTAAGGCTCCACTCTATTTTCACATTCTCGAAACAACTAGTCTGCCAAAGCAACTGAATCCTGCTTATCTATTTTTTTTATAAATTATCTCTTGTCATTGTGGGCAGAAAATGTTCGGGGAGTTGCAGGAATGGGGAAGATGCAGCATATTTTTCAAAAGAACCTATTGAAATTCTAGACCTATTGCTCTGTACTTAACTATCATAAACATTTATTTTCTGAAATAAATTCAGATAATCTAAATAGCTCCCATTTTGTTCCTTCTGATTGACAATTTGCCCCCAAAGCACAAGGCCATATTTCAGTGTTATCACTGAAATGTACTTTAGCACTTGGCAGGTCAGCAATCTGTTTCAGAAGAGGGACTTGCCTCTCCCAAGAGCACAGCAGGAATGTTGCGGCCCACTCCCTCACTTCGAGTTTAAAGAAGCAGAACACTTAAACCAAAAGGATAAACTTTAAAGAATACCCAGTTAAGCATACAATGCAGGTGTTTCATTTCCACGTAACAGAGACACAGACAGTGTTTGAAGAGTGACATTTCCTTGCCCAAGGGTGGGTTTCTCTGCATGGCAAACCCTTAATGTGCCTCTCCCATAATCAGTCTCATCAGAACAGCACTGCATCCAGTAAACAATTTCCTAATACATTCAGATTCATATTCAAATCCAAATCTTTCCTTGTCTGTGATCAAAACAAAACAAACCAAACAAACAAAACCCAACCAAACAAAAACAAACAAACAAACAAAACCAATTGCTGCTGTTCAATAGTTCTATTCGGTAACTTTCACAGGTTAAAGAAAAAAAGTTGCATCATGCTAACCTACATCTAATTCAGTACAGAATTTGTCTCATTAGAACTGTATTTAAAGGTTTAGTGAAGCTATTTGTGATTATTTTTCTGTTGTCTGTAAAAATATCTTTTTGTGTGAAAAAAAATCAACTAAAGTTGCATAGTTTTAATTATCATATCCTCTAGCATAAAAGCACCAAAGGAGGGAAATGTAACACTAAATGTAATGAAAAAGAAACAGATAATATTGCAGAAGAAATCAAATATTGTGAAGCATGGAATTACACATCAGAAATCTCATATAAATTTAAATGAAAAGTTCTAATGGAAAACCTTTTAATCTAATGGAAACATATGAATTTGCAAAGGACAATGTCTCTCATTTAAACTATCAAATTTGATAAAATGATCTCAGAAAGGCTTAGGTCTAATTATATTTTCAAAAAATAACAGTTGACAGAGAAATGTAATAATCTTCTTGAAGAGAACTAACAGAAAAAATTAATTACACCAGAATGCTGCAGCAGGGAAAATGAGGCTGATATGCCTTGTTTACCAGTGTAGAAATACATTCAGCAAAGCAGTTATTGAAACATCAAACTTGTTTTATCAGTATTGTTTCATCAGTATATGAAGTGTTCATGTGACTGCTATTTGAAATATCCTTTCTTCAAGTCTCATTGAGTGTAACTACCTGCAATTAATCCAACACATAACTATAAACCAGTGAGCACTAAAGGACTTCCCTCAGATACACTGCTTTCAGTGATAAATACTCATAGTAGTTAATTAAATAATTTTGACATTTTGGCAAGTGATCTGGCATTATATTTCCTATTAATAGCAGAGATAAACGAAACAGCTTATGCTTGCATAGTTCTATATATTTGTATTCTAGCATTATTTCCTTAGGTTTTCCGGCAAGATGAAAAACCTGTTTCAAATTTGTTACTCTTTTTCAAGCATGTCTTCTTAATAAAATTAGTCCAATAGGTGATAATGCCTGGTGCTACTTACATGTTAATTCTTTGGTTTGTTTGTAACCAACAAAAACTGGGAAAATGGAGAGTTCTGTATTTATACTGTACTGATTATGGGAATGTCTCCTTTTCAAAGAGTGTGAAATTATATTTTTCCTTTGATAAAAGAAAAACAGTGTGCCCTTTTAAAATTATCATATACTAGATAAGTTCAGATTTTAGCACATATTTTTTATGCTAACTCCACTACTTCCTAATATGAAAAAATATGTTGTCTACCCCCAATCTGTTATTATTTTTAAATGTGCAGGGAATGTTTGGGTGTTAACCAAATCTGAAAAAGCATAGGCATTATCCACTGCTGTTCTCTAAATCATCTTAAAGCTAATTTTGACTTCAAGCAGACTTATGATAAAAGTAACTATATAAGTTTTAAGTATCAAAGAATATGCTAGACTTATTCTGTTTGAATTATACCCCAGGTCTTGAAGAAAGTTTTAAAGGGCTTAGTTTATTGGAAGTCATTATGCTTTTCATGGGCACTCAGAACAAATGTTATTAAAGTGAATATCTCAGTAAGATTCAATTATTTATCGCAGGTTTTCCTTATAATGATACCACTTTCCTTTTTTTAACATCCTGACAAAAAAATTGTATGAAATAATAGTTATTCACAAGCTAGTATTATTTGACCTAAGCAAAGAAAAAGACTTTACTTTGTGTCCCAGATTTTTTTTTTCTGTGCTTTTTAAAGAGTGATTCAGTTTTTGTGTTGAAACAGATTTTTCAGAATCAGTTTTCCGGAGGAATGATTCCAGTGTAAGGAATTTGAAATTAACTTTCTTCCTATTATGTGTAGCTGGAGTCACTGAACTCAAGTCTACAAAATTAATATCAACTTCAGGAATACAGGAAGAGCAGAACACACAATTTCTGATGATACTGTAATAAAATAATGTGCAGAGCTCACATCATCTGATAATACTATAAAGAAACAAGTGTAGGTTCTCAATGACATGTTGTCCACGTCTAAAGTAACTAAAAATACTTTTTCAAATTTACTCTACAAGTTATTTACTAGCAACAATTAAACAAAATGATTGTATTTTTTTAACATTGCAACATTACAGTCCTGTTCATGGTATCATGAAAGTAGCCTGTTCTCTTTAACAGTAAACTTGAAAGTTCCAGTCCTTACAGCCAGGTGGGATTTTTAACAGCATCTGGAAAAAAATCAGAATTGTATGCAATTTTGTGAATAAAAGTTTGTGCGATCATTATATCTAGAGTTTGAATTCACAGAAAAAAACCCAAATCTGGGAAAAGTTTTTATGCCCAGTCCATTCTTTATCATCCTTCCAGTATTCCTTCCAGATGCGGATTTACACTTCTCACTGCTCTTCTCTCTTCCTTTCATCAACTTTTATATCCTTAAGTGATTAACACACACCTGTTTATTGGCTGACACATGCACACACCCTCCAGTAAGGTGACCTGCTGTCACCCCATTTCTGGGATTGACCCTATCTGCTCCAACTCAGCACAGTCTGTCTAAACTTAATGCTTTATGTGACGTACAGCACAATTTTACACCCCATGAGGCAACCCTAAAATAATATTTCAAAGCTTTTTCACACTAAAGAATTTATGTATCCTTGGGTGACAGTTTGTATAAATACCTTTTTTTGTCTGTTCAATATCTGTTGTATTTCCTATTCTTCACAAACTGAATGAAGCTGAGTGAAGCTGCCAGTTTATCTTTTCTTGACTTCCATACTCTGCATTAACAAGACAACTCTGAGAGGGACGCAGTGCCCTTTCACAGAGGAGGTGGAGGGGCAGAAGGAAATCTTGCAAGCCACCAACAGGATAGGATTAAGGACCAGAATGACCTGGGAGTGGATGTGCAGCCAAACTTAGGGGTGATAGAAATGAAGAAATATTACACATTCTGTAGCTTTGTTGTAAACCAGAAACTGGATTAAAAGTAAATCTTAAGGAAAGAATCTACCCTGCAAGGATGAGGGTCAGGAAGGAGATTTGTTTGCAATTTACATTTTAATTTCTCATTTCTAACAGATCTGACTTTTGCTATTAGCTGCCTCATACTTGTCTGTTTGTGTCATAATAAAACCTAGCTTTACAGAAATGAAGGTATAATAGTTTCATGAATGTTGCAGGAGTAGGGCTGAGGGCATGGTACATCTAAGCTTCAGACAGCTTAATTTCCTTACACCAACCACAATGTCACCTGTCCTCTGTTGTGCATATCTCCAGGTTTTTATAAAATATTCTTCCATAATCTTTTCCCATGTAAATCTTGTC
>PYHW01010631.1:1026599-1038836 GCA_013186435.1 Turdus rufiventris | reverse complement strand
ATACACAGAGAGGAGACTGACAGCCAGGTGCTATGTAGGGTGGATACTTCTAACACAACAGAGTTACTCTTAATAGCATGGATTTAATGTATTCACATCTAGTCCCAGAGTTAAATTTAATTTCCTGGCAACCATATATTTAGCAATGTAGAAATAATTATTAAAACTTAGAGATCCACCAGAGGTCTTTTGAAGAACTGGACAACTACAGCTGAGCAGCATAAGCTTTTTTCTTATTAAAAGCCAAATGTGATTAGCTTGGTTTCAAGAGAGATTTCTGTTGAAAAATTTCTGGAAATCTATTTTCAACATTGCATTCACAAAATTTGATAAAATATTTGGCATTCCTTTTGAAATATTAATTTATAAATGAATTTGAGAGCTTTCATGTAGGGAAAAAATATATTTCATTTCCTTTATTTCTGTTTGCTTATTTTTCAGCTGAACATTATTCTGTTATGGTTCAAGAGGGGCAATGCAATACCATCCACTGCGGCATATTATTTCTTTCTTATGGTTTTCAGTATTAAAATATTAGGATAATTTTTTCCTAGAATAAATTGAAACATCCCAGTTTCTAGATGAATGCCCTCTTTCCATTACTAGAAATGGATTTATCCAATGTCCACAGAAATGGACAGAAGTCTTGCAGTTACTGTTGAGATGATTTGAACCAATCATAGAAGAGCAGTGCTTCAAAACATGAACTTTAGCACAGGAGAACTAATCTCTCAAGTCTCTTTCTACAGCTAATGGACAGACAGAAGCATCTCTACAGGCAATTCAGAAGAGGATTCTGTAAACTTCAGAAGAGGAATAATACTGAAGCAAATTTTAGATTTTTTTCTTGCAGCTCCAGAGGAACATTTTCCTCCCTATTGAATACCTTGAATTTCGGGAGATTAGCAACCCAGGACATAGATAGTTTTCACATAAGGCTGAACTGTTTAATCATAACTCGGATGCAAGCAGATCTAAAGCATATGCTCAAATATTGGTTTCTGCAGCAGTTTTCTTCACTTATTTCTATACAAAAACAAATTATAACCCGAAATATCAAGTATTTGTATTGTTTTGACCTCAGCCATCAGTGATAAACAATTAATAAATAATATTAATATATCAAGATGCAGTTTTATAGTAATGTTGTATACCTACACATATGCAAACTTGGATTTTCAGGAGGAAAAAAACCTTTTTTAAAAGTTTTGTAAACTTGTTACTTAAAAGTGACTTTTACTTTTCCAGAATCAAAGAGATTTAAAGAGAAATTTTGGCTTCATCAAGGCAGGATTTGCTGGGTAGGTTCAATACAAGAAAAAATCCAAGTAATTCTGCTTTTAGATTATTTCCACTTTTGATTATTTCATGCTCTACATGAGACTGGTACAATTAATGAATATTGACAGCACCGTAATAGTAACAACTGCACCTCAGCAATCTCCATGAAAGAGATCTTAGTGTTGGAAATGCATTTCTTACAAGGTGAAAACTCCATTTTCTTTCCACTCCAGCAGATAAAAACTGAATGTTTGATTTAGGCTGTGTATAGCAGACATGAACATTCTGTTCCAATTGCACTCACGCAGCTCTCTGCCAATGACAAAGCAAGAGGCAGCCAATAAGACTGTTCTTATGAATCATCCCAGTTAGATGTGAAAAAGATGAAGAAATACTCTAACCACTATTTGTATAAGTTGCTCCAGCCTTGTTCCACAGAGGGAACACATTTTTGAGACTCCACCTCCTTGGCTGCAGGGCCAGCCATGCCTGTGGTGGGTCAGCTGGGGACATCTGGAGCAGTACAGGGCAGCCCTGGCCACTCTCCAGAAAGGCCACTCTGCAGCCCCCACTTCCACTGTCTGGGCACTGCTCTGAATACAACCACATGCCTCACAAGACTAAAAAAGATTTCCTCTCCTTGGTGTCACATCTTAACCCCACTAACACCCATGACAAAACTTCGGTACTATTTTTATCCATAGAATTTGGTTTTGTTTAATCAAAATATTCCAGCGATTTTAAAGTCCCCATACAGAGGGGGGAGTTAGAAACTTCCTTTCTTATAAACTTCCCGTCTGTTTTACCAATGCCCTCATTGTTTCTGCACTTATAACAGTGACTGAAAGAATGGAAATCCTTGAACCGTTCGTCTTTACTATCTCTTGCTTACAATTTCTTTTTCCTCAGCTTATAACAAATCATTTCTATCAATCTGAGGTTGTTAAGTAAGATTTGATGAAATTTAATTTGGATGCTTTGCTAAAATCCAATTATGTTACAGTTAACTGTGCATCTTTTGAGCAGTTTTATGCAAAATACTTTTTTTTCTTGCTAAGTAATAGTTTATATTTCAAGGATGCCCATTGCTCTAGATTTTGGTTAGCTTTTTTTTTTGTTTTGACATTCCACAGTTTTAGCAGAAGTTTAAACTAAGAAACAGTGATTTCAGAGTAGGGGGGTAGTTTCATGGCAGTAGTGCTGGACACCTTGGAACTCAAAATCAGTAAACCTTGAGGAAAGGGCTGATGAGCACAAAAAAAAAGTGCAAAAGCATCAAAAGCATAGATGATAAAAATCATCTAGGAAGAAGAATCATCAAGGAAGAAGAAAAAAAAAAATTGAGCACTTCCTTGACCAAGCTAAAAAATAGGCTACCAGTGACTTCAGTCAGAGGAATGGATGAAGGTGAAATTAATTTGGAAAAGATGAATAAACAAGTTGAAGGAAAAGGGTAGATTATTCATGTTTTGCACACAACTAATTTCCCACGATGTTGCAATTCCACCTGTAGGCAGATAAAGCAATACAATAAGAAATAAAATAAAGAATGTACTTTTAAAATATGGATATGCCTAAGGACTGTTAAAGCTAAGATGACAGAAATCTGTAAGACTGTATTGGATAATGTTTAATTACTTATATTAGAACTAGCTGCTCTACTGGCTTTTGCTTCAATAACTCTACAATGAATGTTTTTATGTGACTTAAAATAAATGAAAAATGGCTACCATTGATAGAAAAATTGATTGAGAACAGAACAGCTACTAGTCATTCTTTGGACTTCCCAGAGTACCTTATCTGGTAAAATGTATCGTGGGTGCTCAAGTAAGGATTTCAAAGACAGATTTAGGGACTATAACACACTTTACCTTTAATGAATACACATGGCATTAACAACCTGTCATGGAACAGATGTAGAGCACACAGCAAACACTTAGAGACACTATTCTAAGGAGAAAAAATCACCATATTTTTTTTGTCCTTTTGATATACAGCTGTGATTAGATAGACTACATTCTTTTTATTTGACAAAGGCTGCATTATGTTTGCATTTGTTGTGGGAGGAATGTTCAAGCTTTTGAACACTCTTGTAGGTATCATTCTGTGCCTTTTAGTGTTTTGTATGTAAAAAACAGACTTTTTTTTACAAATGAAACAAAGATGTGAGATGAAGGTGACATGCAGTTTATTTTAAGCTACTAAAATGCTTTTTATGAACAGAATTTCCCAAAGAACAAGGGCAACAGGAACAATACTCACTTAAATAATTTAAATTTTTTTGTGTCCATGCAGCACAGGTCACTTGGAATCCAGGATAATGTACTCCTTTAGGCATCCACCAGTTTTCCTGTAATCTGTAGTCTGACATCACACCCAGGAAGGAACCTCAACTAGACATAATAAAATAATTTGGGTAAATAAAGGGATTTTATTCTGGTCAAATTTAAGAATCACATTAATGAATACTCAAGGATCTAGAATGAATGTTGTGCTTAAAAGGCTGTATGACTAAGATTTTATATATCTGTGCTATGGACCATATTTAAAAAATAATTTGGAATTAAACTTTATTATGCTTAGAAGGTTTTCTGCCTCCCTCATATGTTCAAATGCTGAGTCACATTTCCTTGTGTCTGCAACTAGGTTATCGGATCAATCAGACAGAACTTTCATGTCTAGTTGCTAATTATCCTTTATTACATTTCATATTATTTTTAATGTATATGAGCAGTTCTCAGGAGAACTCTCTACTCTCTACTACACTACCATTTTCATTTTATATACCCAACAGCCTTTTGTAATCACAGGAGAAGGGAAAAAAATTAAATCATGAGAAATAGCTCAATAGTTTTCTTTTTAAAGAAAAAACAGCTGAAATTTTTTTCCCAACCATAATATAACTTAGAAGAAAATGTTTGTGTTAATAGATGCACAGCCCAGATGTGCCTACTCACCCTGAATTGAGGTTGTGGTATTTAAATACTACAGCTTAAGACACAATTGGTTTAAATTGATTAAAATCTTAGAGCAGTAACAGTTTACAGGCTCTTTAAACAAGGTATATCAATTTGATTTTCAAACAGCTTGGCACTTTGTCTCATTACCCTTCTGTCACTCTAAAATTTAAAGCAGAAAGTTGCCTCATATACAAGAAATATGAAATTTGTATGATGTACATAATGCTGATTAATAGAAATTGTAATAACTTAATATTCAAGCAGATGGATGAGGACTTTACTATCTTCCTTATCAAACTATACTACATCCATTTCTTTGTACCCTTGCTAAAATTATCCAGAGATTATATTCATTTTACAGCAATACTCAATAGCATTCAGTGTGATTTGCTTTTCTAAAATAAACACTTCTGACAAAGAGAGAAAAAATTTACAATTCAAAGAGAGAGCAATGACCAGTGTTGTCATGGCACCGTGACAAAAGTGCATGAAATGTAACAGAGTAGTTACCCAGCTGCTCCACTTCTGTGGTCACAGTCTTCCTTCCATTGACAAAAATCTAGATTCACAACTACTTAGCTGGTAGCTGAGGGATCTGTGCTATGGTCTTCCAGGAACTACTGACACGCAGTGTAGATTAAAAGATTAAACATATTTCACCCAAAACAAGCATTGAACACTTCAACATAAAGTCTCCTAATGTGTTGATAAGCTATCTTTTAATGTCTTTTTTTTTTAAATAAACTATCATAGAATCATTCTTAATCTTGCATTTGGTAAGATGAATAACCTTAATATCAGGAGTTTATCACTTTGCAGTGACCTTTAACTGTGTTGATTCAGTCCAGTGGCACTCCACTGTCTCCCCTCTTGTTTATTTTCAAGGCTTTTTTGAGAGGACATTTGAGAATTGACTTACATAATAACAAGAAATTGCAGAGATATTTTATCAATGGTAGTCCTAGTTTCTACTTTAGGCCATGAAGAATGAACTCCCCTAGACTGCAGAGAACAACTTCAGATTTTATTTTTTCCTGAATTTTATAAATAGTTAAAGAACCAGCTATGGATTTTACAGTGTGATTTGACAATCTGGTGTTTGCAAATTTCCTCTCTTTGCATAGCTGCCGAGGAGTGTGTATTTGTAGATGCTATTCTTTCCCAAGTTTATTAATATAAACACTAGTTACCATACTTCCTTTTCTTTTTCTTTTTTTTTTTTACTTCCCAAAGTTATTTCTAACCCAAGAAAAGCTAGAACTCTCTTTGGGTTTTCATAGGAAAATGTGCCCCTCCCCTTACTATTTTGCCTAAATGATATTTTCTAAAAGATGCATAAATGGAAATTTTAAAATTCCAGTCATATGAACCATCCCCTCAGGTTTCTGTTATACCAACGAGGTTGTGTTTATGCTCATAAATAAGCAATTCCAATTATGCTTGTTTATTACCCAAGCTCCTATCATTGGTGTATAGGCAATTAAAGATTAAAGAATTTCTTCTCTCCTTGTCCTTTGGTGTCTTGATTAATTTTGTTCTCAGCATCACAATTCTGTACTGAAAGTTCATGTGTTTCCTCTTTTCACCCTTCTCTTTTATTTGATGCCATCCTAACCACTGCAGTATGCTTCTCTGGTAGCTGCCTCAGTGATGTTTTCTAAGGAACTTTAAAAGGTTTTTAGGACTTCCTAATGCCTATGTTGAAATTAATTCTCAGAACTGATTGCCATTTTATTAGCAGAGTAATTTCTTAAAAGAAATCCAGGGTTGATTGGCAGCCAACTAGCCATGCCTCTGTCTTTACTTTTTAAGAAAGCAAACAATCTACTTTGGCATTGTTCATATTGTGCCACATTTCCCATCTTTTTCATCAGGATAAGTTCTAGTACTAAAAAGTACTTACTAGTATCAAACAATTAATTTGAAATTGTCTTATATATTAACTTTTAACTAGAGTGCTATTGGACCATGCCAGTGCAGATTTAATCAAATGTCACTTTGTATAAGCAAAACAGTGCTCAAACTCCTATCACATCAAAGCAAAATAAATTGTGGTGTGGTAGTATGAATTCCTTTTGCCGAGCTATCAGGCAAAAAAAGTTTAACAATTCACTAAAACAATTATGTTCACAGGCAGTCATTCTTAAGTGTGCCATTTCTTAAGAAAGTTTTATGAATAATTAAAGTAGTGACTTTAATTAGTGTTTAAATTATCAAAAAGATAGTTCTGCTTAAATAATGATGTGATTTTACTAGCTACTGCTTTACCACAGTAATTTTTTGTTTGTTTTACAATGAAAATTATCGAAAGAGAAAACTTCCTAAGACAATTAATCAAACTTGAACAAATGCAGATCCAACTTCATTTTTCTGCAGGTGAACTAAATTGCTTTTGTCATGCAAGCAGAGTTTACAGCACATCTCTTGTGAGTACACAAGGATCTTAACAAATCTCAGTTATGTCTGACACAGGTAACAGATATTCTTAAGATTGACATGTATGCCCTTCTCCACCTTCCTTGAAAGCCAGCAAAATATCTTGTATTGCTAATATTTGGAGGAGGAAAAGTTCCACATCAGTGAGACTCTTGTAAGCCTCTTACAAGAGGTTGTGATTAATATTTTGTGGCTATCATAACCACAGGGTATAAATACTGTTTCATGGAAATCAGTGAAAGTTTTTGCTCCTGACTTCACACATTATCTCCATCTTAAAAAGGTGTGATTTGGTTGCCTAACTGGAGTTAAACAATATTACTTTTGGCATGCTTTCATAATGCACCAGATCATCTGTCACTCCAGAAGAGAGGCACTGAACCTCACTGTGTCAGATCTGTCAGCCCCCCATGAATGAATGAGATACAGAAAACCTAAAACTGCACCAAATGCGTGTGTTTAGGCCACTGGTATCCAAAGCACTTCTTTACTTGGGAGTTACATATAAGTGATGGGGAAGATGTAAAGCAATTCAATTTTTATATACTTTTTTGTTTTTAACATGACTTAAGCATACTAAGATTCTGTGAACTTGTCATTCAACCAGCCTTTCTTTTAAGTAGGTAAAAAAACAGGAAATTGAAGATCTGAAGGAAGAGATACTAGCAGGTCTCAATTTTAATTTTCATGGGAATTAATTTATTTTTGCTAACTTTGATTGCTAAAAAAAATTATGTATTTAGTTTCTACCTGCCTCTAAATCATCTCTCTTTATTTTTCTGCCTTCTCAAAATTTAACATGGTGAGTGGAATTGCAGGTGATGACTTTAGCATGAGATGTGAGATGACTTTTTCCCCACTGACTGCACTGAGCAATTTCCATTATGGGAGATTAACATCCAGCTACTAGGCAGGCTGAGCAGTCTTAGACACAGCCTGGAACAGAATCCTTATTTCAGGCACTGACACACAGGTCTTTGGTTCCACTGAAGCAGACAGAATATCAGAGAGTTCAGTTCATAGAAAGGCAGCAAACACGATGCACAGATTCTGTGCCTGCTGATGGGCAGGTAAGGCACTATAAGGTGTCTCAGCTGGCCCTGGATGGATGTGTTTAGGCAACTGAATTGGGCCCATAGCACCCTTCTGAGAACCTGGGACTAAGAATGTTGCCAGATCCTTCTAAACAGAGGAGAATAAAGGCTAGTCTAGATTTTTGTGCCATGAGGTTATGGTTGATGTTAAAGAAAACTGTCTACCTTTTGTCAGTCCAGTTGGCTCTCAATATATTGTTAAAGTATGCAGTTGACAAACAAGATGCACAGGAGTTTACATTGAAATTTTTATAACAGTGAAATTCTGAAAACAGTGAAGTGTCTTCTAATGGACTTACCCATGTTTATATTTACAGGGAAGCAGGTTTCCAAAACACAGTCAAGCTTTATCTTTCATCAGTAAAAATATATTGTTATGAACTGTAAAGATTCTTGCAAAGATTCCTTTGGAGAAAGAGGTGATTATCAATAAGAGATGGTAATCTCACTAAATGAGTGAACTCACAGGCATCTCAGAATATATTATTCTCATGATGCACAAATGTTTAAAGCAAGGAGAGTTAGAAGGAAGCAGTGAAGAATTAAAACCAATAAACAGCTGCTTATATTTCAGATACATTCAACTCTTTTTCATCACCATGTCTTCTAATTTTGCAACAATGGGGGTGAGCTATACGTGCAGTGCAAGGTTTTGAGGGATTAGTCTTGTTAGTCCAACCTACACTGCTGGAAAACAGTTTTCTCTGTTATGTTAAGAAGTAAGATTCATTCTTCATGGGACCCTAAGCTTTTAGGAAAAAAAAAATATTTTTCAAGGTTCTTTTAAAGAACAAACAAAGAGATGTACGTAAAAATTTTGAGTTACCCATCTCATATTGTTGTTTCATGAGAAAGTCCTACAGAGAAAGAAAAAAGTCACTCTGCAGTCCTCCTGGGATACAGAAATCGTGTATGAATCCATAATGTCTTCTCATCCGTGCATCACTGGGAAAGAAAAAATCAAAGTAAGCTTTCTCTTACAGCCCTGCAGTGTGCTTACTTTCTCTTTTTGCTGACTGCATGCTCTCTTTACTGTTGAAATAATATTAAAAACACTTAATAAAAACTTTCACTATTTATTTTAAACCATGTTGTTTGCTTTAAACAGCATATACAGAAATGGTCATCTACCTCCCAAAATAAACTCCTGGCAAACAAACAAATTTAGCAACAGCCACTGTGAATTATAAGAGGGTTTTATATTTCCTTCAGCATAAAACAGGGAAAAATAAATCCCATCAGTAAGTAAATGAAGTGGATCTCAGCATAACCAATCTATGAGCTGAAAATTAGTTTAATTCCCATGGTAGGAAGTTTAGGAGATTCATAGATTAGAGGGCCAGAAGGGACTGTTGTGATCAAATTTATAAACTTATACAGAGATTTTCAAAGGCACAGAAGACATTTGGGTATGTAATTCCCACTGACTTACAAAAGAAACTGGATTTTAATTGAGACTTCATTACACACTCCCCTTTCAAAGAATAGTAATTTGACCAATACCCTGAATCCTAAATCATGATGCGTAATAGTCAATGTCACCCATGACTCAATTGCAAGTGTCTCAACAAAGACAAAATGCAAACAAATTATAGCATCCTCAGTGCCCAGTATTTATCTTCTGACATTGCCTGCAGAGGAGCTAAAAAAAATTCTATTGCTAGGCCTGTCCACAGACCTGTTCAGCCACAGTGGTGGTAAAAGTACCTTTAGACTGAAATAGGAAACACAGACTATCTGAAGTAAGCAGAAGTACAGGCATAAGCCTACACCTTGAGGGAAAACACATCATTTAATTTATTTGACAAAATTATTCCTTCTCTATGGAACATATCCTGATGACCTCAACAAATTATAATAAATTACAGTTTTTCAAACTTACTAGTGTAGAGTCAAGATTCAACTTGGAAGGGATAAAATTCATTTGGGTCATCAAAAGAACTCTTCTTAAACAGAAAAAGGCATATTAAAAAAAACCCACCAAAAACAAAAACAAAGAAATTTGCTAATCTCTTGCAACAGACTGTTTCTCTGCACTCTATACTTCCTGTATTTAAATAGAGCTTATCTTAGTTTTAAAAATAGCATTTAAAAAGGAACAGAGGAAGTGTTACACTGGATGAGATAGTGATCCATCTATTTCTAGCATCCAATCTCCATGAGAGACTGTTAACACAAGTTCTTATTTTGTCAGATATATCCAGTGTCCTCTAATGACAGTTTTAAAACTCTGTTTGCATTTCTCTTCTACTTAGTGCTTTTTTTTTTTTAAATGTTTGTTTACTCATTTATTGTTTCACTATTACTGGCTATGCTTTCTCAAGTGCTGCCACAAATACAACTGCATACCTTTTTTATTCCTACTGTGCTGGCTCTGAAGAGCCAACAGTTGATATGCTCCTCCAGAAGTCACATTTTGTAAATTGCTCTTGGTCTCAAGCATTCTTTCTAGTTTCAGAGACAAAGAGAAAAATTTTGGCTGGGAATAGTAGTAGAACTAAAGTTTTCTTACCAGAAAAGAAGGTGTTTTTCAATGTATCTGCTGCTGCTACTTCCTTCCCAAGGTGGCTGACATGGAAGCTCTGACTGACAATATGCTGACCTCTCAAGAACAAAAGAAAAGAAATCTCAGCACTGTGTTTGCTATTGAAACAACTGTGGCATTGGTACAATCTCAAAAGCTGAAGAGATCATGGGAATTTTTTAATACATCAGTCAGTTCTATCTACAGTCTGGGTTCTTTACTTCTACATATATTAAGGGACTTATGCTCTGAAATTATACTTTTGACTAATTTTGGCCAACAACAACATTATGCACCAAATGGAAATAAAGAAAAATCCCTGATCGATGGGATTTTTGTAGGGGAAAAAGCAGAGTCATCTTTTCAGAGACATCTTTTCTAGTCAAGTACCCTATTGAGAAAAGTAGACATCACTGGCTTCAACAAATCATATTTATGCCTATTTTGGAAGTTCAGGCATATGTAAAATCACAGCTTTGAAATGGTAATTAAATTATTGGAAAGAGTTAGTGCACTTTTTTCTTTATCTGCTCCCATACCCAACACCACCTTGTCTTTCTCTACTACTGCTAGCTGTAATGAAGTTTAACCAAGCATACTGAAAAGCAGAAAGAAACCTTTTTTCATAGACTTAGTTCTATATTCTCCGTAAAATATAGAACCTGCTTTCCATACAACCCCTTTTTAAATAGTCATGCTTACAGTTAGATAAAAAATTTGTTTTGAATCTTGTAGAGAGGAATGATTAAGCTAAGAATTTACTTTCCTTTTATAGGGATCATAGCACTAATACCTTATTACATAATTTCATTTGAAATCTCCATCATTGATTATTAATACATGTGTTTTGTTACACAGGCGTGATAATGTCCCCATGCTGAATTTTCACCAGATTGCTGCTATCTTTTTGGATACTATTGTATTGAACTCAAAGACCTCTAAGGCTTTCTTTTTTCTGCTTCCACCCCCCATATTTTCTGTCATGCTTCTTCAACATATCTCTTTCCACTCTTCTTCACAAAAGTGGGACCTCTTTTGTTCCATCTCTCTTCACCCCATCCAGTGGTGACTTTCTGCAGATTCTCATACAGATTTAACATCTTTTTTCTCAGAGGTCATCATACCTGCATCAGTAGGACCATATAGATCAGTTTGCACTTCAGCTAGTATATGGAAGACAGAAGTCTAAAGAAAATTTTAAAACCTTGCCCTGACTCCATTTCGTTACTGCTCTTGGTCCTTCAATGGTTCTGTTACTGAAAGTCCTCCAATTTACCTCTATTGAAACAAATTCAGGCTAGCTCTGTTCTCTCTCTTGGCTCCAAAATGTTAGCAAACACCAAGGAAGCTACAATTTCACCAAATTTAGACTGAACATGGAAAGATTCAACTCTAAAAAGCCATTCATTTTACAACAATATTTGCAGATTTAAAGCAGCACGAGGCATCATGCATCACATGGATGATCTGAAGAAGTCAGTAACCTGCTAACAGCAGGGATCTCTCTGTCTCTTCTTTCCTCCCCCCTGTTTCTCTCCTAATCCACTTTTTCTCTCCTATGATTCTGAAGTTCATGATGGTTGTTGTTGGGCTGAAATACCTGCTTCCATGCACACCTTGATCAAAACACTACTGTGCTACCAGAATGTTGGTTTCATTACTTTGTACTGATGCTGAAACTTGATTTGTTAGGCTTTGTTTAAGCTCACCATGTAAGTAGGTTTCTTTTGATCATCTCACTGGTTTTCTTGAGAATCTTATTCTTTCTTGCTAGCTTCCTGCGGATGTGGAAGCTAATTTACCTCAAGGGTGACTGCTGTGCTTACTCAGCAAGATAATATTGCCTTTGGAATTAATTTCTAGAAAAGCAGGAAAAATCACAGAACCTACAGGTGTGAGATTCAGAGGGAAACTCCACTTTATTTTTCTTTTTTATTTATTT
>PYHW01010631.1:992411-1026549 GCA_013186435.1 Turdus rufiventris | reverse complement strand
TTTTTTTTTTTTTTTTTTTTTTTTTTTTTTTTTTTTTTTTTTTTTTTTTTTTTTTTTTTTTTTTTTTTTTTTTTTTTTTTTAATTTTGGTGTTAAGGACATAAATACATCATTTGTGGAAAACAGACTCATAAAAACTAGTATTTGGCATTTTCTTTCCTGACAGACTGGGAGAATAATCCATACTGATAGCAAATGCTGTAGTAGACTATTTTTTTAAACCTTGAAAGGTGGTAAAACATGAAGGTAACAGCAATGAGCTAGAAAAATCCCTGTAAAAGAAAAACAATTAGAGACATATACATTAAAATACATTATGTTTTTCTTATTTTCATTTTATGGGAGTACAGAATGCACAAGCTACAGTGGGAAAACAGCTCCAGCTCATTACAAACATGAAACAACAGGAATACTAATATATTCTTAACCTTTTAGCAAGAGCTTCATACATAATTACTGTATCAAAAAATATAACTCCTGAGATTAGTTGACTACAATGAAATCTTCTTCCATATACTTCCACTTTTTTTTTTATCCACCCATAATCCCTCTTTCTTGGTTTCAAAACAAGAAGAGGAGGACCAGCAAACCACAAATTAGGCAGCTTTTTGGCACTTTAAATATACACTGTTTTTACAATGTAATTATATTATGATGAAACTTTGTAAAGTTGTAAGTGTTTAAAGATGTACATATGGTTTGAAAGAAAAGGGGATTTTAGTTATTTACATTGAAAATGTCTGGAAAAATATGATTTAGGAAAGTATTAAGTTAATTTCTAAAATGTCTTTGGTATCAGTATGTTCCTTTATAAATAAATAAATAAACAAAACTAACTTAAATATTTCCTCCTATCTCTTCTAATCAGAGAATTGAAAGAAAAAAATAACAATTTCACATCTGCAATGAATGATAGTTCAGTGTTTTGCATGCCTCAGCAAACTAAGAGTTTATCTGTTACAAGTCAGAAATTCTGAAATCATTAGCCTCAGTCTCCAATTTCACACATTTCTTTTATTCCACAACAGGTCCTTTGAAAACTAAAATTCTGACAATTTTTTTAATGCATTATCACATCGGTCACTCCTTAACTACTGTATATGAGAGAACTGCATCCAGCTGGCAAAACCTGTGGAAAAGCCTTTTAACTGACTAACATTAATGAAGCAGATTTTACAGAACAGGATCAGAGTCATGATAAGGAGAATTAGCCTGTGATTTGAATTAGAATCTCTGTTATTGTTTATTCACATGTAAGTAACGTTTACAGCTGTTTTCAAATTCTATTCTATAGTGTTTGGTAGAATGCTTGAAGGTGGTATAAGGGAGAAGGGTAAAAAGGGAAAAATTGCTAGAAAGATAAAATCAGGGAAAGGAATATTGTGTCTGATTGTAAAAATGCAGCAAAAAGCTGTAGTTTTCCCAATTAAGATGAGGTGGTTTGATCTTTTTAACTTCAAGACATAGCAGTCTCAGTTTTATTTAGGATCTCCTAGGTAAGAAGACTGAGAACCGCCTCTCCCTTTTATGAAAGTATAAAGATCTTTTTTCTTTCGCACAGAAAGAATTCTTTTTCCCTCCCAGATGATTTATTAAGAGTACAAAAAATTCAGTCTCCAGTGAAGTCTCCTAAATTGCTCACCTTTAAGCATACACAAGGATGTGATAACCTAATATTTTTAATGCAAAAATATGCAGAAAATGCACTTTAAAATACCACAGGGACTCTTAATACAGCAAAAAGAAATTGGAAAGGTACATCTGCATTTTGTTTTTCTCTTACTTAAGCCACCCTTGGAAATGGCGTGTTGGATATTACTCACATGTCATTCTGAACACTTTATACCTTGTTAGTGAAACTTGTTCACACATTTTACTCTGCATCCAGTCTCAGAGTACACAAGCCATCTTGAAAAAAATCCCTTAAATAATTTTTCTCCTACAGTGCTCTATTTTTTATTATTAATGGCTTTCAGAGCGTGGGTTGTGAACACAAGTCTCACTACTTTTCTTGGACAGAACTACTACTCCTGGAGTTGTCAGCTCCAGCTGTGCCACGGAAGTCTAAAAATAAATGGATATGCTGCATCCTGGTGAGACTGTTAAACTCCTGTGGTGCTCATTCTTGCTCCTCAGTGAGCTGCACTAGTTCAGCGGGTCTAGACCAAAGAAGATCCCCCCTGCTCCCATGTAGTTGCACAGAAAGGTTTTGAAGTAGATGCCTATTTCTTGGGACTGGGGAGGAAACTTGTCTGTTCTTGCTAATCAGGCAATAAAAAACATTGAAGGTCCTTTCAAGTCTGCAGCAGTTCTGTCATCGCATGGTGCCAGCACAGGATATTGCTCAAAGACCTAGCTTGTGAAGGAATATATAATCAATTCATCCCTACAAATCAGTGGAACAAAAGTAACTCGGTGAAAAACACTGTTTTCCCAAAAAGCATAACCTCCTTTATTCCCTTTTTACCCATCAGTGTGCACCTTGTACGCATGAGGCATAGCCAGTCTCTGAGTACAACTGCTGATGTGTTATTTACGTAGCTCTCCTTCTTCTGAGCATCCTTCTGTAGTCATTTTTGCCATTTTCTCCAAATAATGTGGCATCTCAGTGTGGGCTTTCCCTATCAGAGGAAAGCAGCAACACCTTGAAATAAAATCAAAGCCACAGCCTCAGAATAAATAAACTTATTTTCAGAAATGTAAAGAGAGTATATTAGATGTGTCATCCCAGTACTTTCAAAAATTGAAAAGAGGAGAGGGTCTTAAATAATTTCAGCCAAAGCCAACCCAGTTAAAAGTAAGCACTAACTCAGTTCTCTGGAAGAGGGAGACAGAGAAAGCAGATAGTACCAGCTGCCTTTATAGAAATAAATGTGTTAAGTCACTTGAAATAACCGTCAGTAGCTACAGTTAAAAAAAAAAAAAAAAAGTTACAACAAAAACTAACATCAGTGCTAAAATTCAAAAAGTTGCTTCAGGCTTTTAAAATTTGGTAATAGAAGGTAATACATTTTATAAACTGTCAGCTCAGTGATTTGACTTCAGCTTTATCTACTGCAAAGCAAGAGGTCAGGGTTAAAGAACAGCCAGAAGCCTCCTGCCTTTGGGACCCGCAGAGATGAGAAGGATCTGTCCTTCTGGACTCAGGGGAGAGAGGAGGTGCAGCTCACTTCTCTCTGGAGCACTCCCCAAGTAGATGTCTGGCTCCAGCAATGACAATAGTAATTATAATCTTGAAGATGGCAGAATAGCTGAAACAGTATGGGGCAGTATTAAAAAAAGGAAGAATCCTCAGGAGCTATTGAATATCCTTTGGAAGGCTGAGTGTGCTTGCTTTAGAAGTTTTCCTGAACAGTGAATAGAGGGATTTAAGACAGCAGGTATAAAAACATGCATTGTTGGAATCTAAGACAGTGGAAAGCAAAATCCATGAATCATCATTAGACATTATAAGGAAATAAAGTTATATGTTCTGAATTCAGATGAAGCCCTTGACAGAGGCAGTGACAGCTACTGAAAAGACAGCAGAGCTCTCAAGCCTTCCTTATAATGATGGCACTACAATTGGATTTTACATGAAGCATAGTCTGCTTGCTCCTTAGTTGTCATTTCTGAATCAGCTAGGAGCTGACACATTGCTGCTCCAACAAATAACTTATCATTGAGCTTACAAAAGGTTAAAGTTCTTTTTATTTACAGATCACAAACCAGAGAAGCAGTGAGAGGCAGTATTCACATTCACTTCTTGAAGCTGTGTCCCTAAAAATTGAATTGTGAAACAGGCATTTAGCCAAGGATGTCAGTATGCACTCATGGTGGCAACTGTGCAAAGGTGTGCTGAACATGCTCTCAGCTGCCCTGCTCCATGCAGAGCAGAGAGACGACCATCCCCTCCAGCTCAGGAGCAATCCTGTGTATCTACAAAAGCAGAAACAGACTTGCCTATAGGAGGCAAAAATGAAACAAACAAATCACCAACAGAATAAAAACCAAACAAATTAAACAACAAAATACAGTACACATAGAAAAAAAATCAAAAAAGAAACAAACAAAAAAAATTCACCCCAAACTCAACAAAAAGAACAAACCAAAAAAGCCCCAAAAAACCAACCAACCAACAAACAAAAAAAAAAAAAAAAAAAANCAAAAAAACCCTCACTTCAATAAGAACAAGACAAGTATATAAAAATTTTATTCTGAAGGTGCTCTTTATAGAGATCTGGTCCAGGCTATCAGAAAACACTTTCATATTGTTCCTTGCTAAACTATGCACTGGCCCTTACCTCAGATTTCAGCATGTAAATGAGAATGAAGGAAATTAGCTTCAAAATTTCATCTGCTGCCTAGTATAGCAATCACAAATATTTTCAGGTTGGTATCATTGCTTCCCACCTCCATCCCATCTGTCATCTTTTCCCCTCACTAATTTCCTCTCTTCCCCAACGTCTATCTTCATAGAGGAATGAGCAAAGACTTTGTATCTTCCTTTGGAATCCAGCTAAGCTTCTGACCCTCTCAAATCTCTCCAGGACTCACAGCATCATCTATCTTTTTCCACAGGCAAATAAAAAAAGAAAAAGTAATAATAAAGTTTTTAACTGTTGCAGGACAGTGACAGGAATTTACATCTCTTGTCAGGACACTTCAATGTGGAGGATGCAAACTGTGTAGTAATAATCACAGCATAAAACCAGAAGGAATCATTGGATTATTTTGTCTGACATTTCACGTACCATAAAACATTATAACTTAGACCATTACACTTTGGCTTGTTTATGTCTTTACAAACGTCAGTAACTTGCATTTGATTAAAACAAATATTCTCAAAAGGTATCTGGAAGAAATATAGAAATATAGAATTTCTAATTTCTTTTGGTAGTTTGTTGCACCAGTTAATTGCTCATTAAAATCACTATTAAACCCAAAGGTTTATTTCCAGGATTGTTTTTTTTTTCCTTAACTGCAGAATCTTGCTATTGATTGTTGTTGCAACTACAACTACTGACATTTTTTTTCTTTTTTAAAATTAAATAAAAAGCTCTTAAGTATACAGGGGGTTCTTACAAAACAATATTTAAACATTGTAATCAAACTGCATGTACATCTTCCTTTTGACAGATAAAACTGTGAGAATATCCTAATGAAGTACATCTTTCTACACTCCTTAAACTTTTCTTGTGGCTTCTTTCTGCTCCACTCTAATTTTTTAATGCCTTCTTCAAAATGAAATAAAGTGAATCCTTTTCCAGTATCAGCTGCCCTACTACAATATTGAGTAATGGTATAAAGCCTGTAAGACATTGGAGAATTATAGGAAATGGCTTCAGGAGTGTAAGAAAACAGACAATGTTATTTGGCTGTTAAAGCGCAATACAGGAATTCAAACATCTTAGGTTTAGTTTCCATTGCATTGAAGACTGTTATGTAAATTTAAAAACCTATTTTCCAGAATTTTCAGATTTTGTTGGATCAGATATAATAACTGGTTCTATGTTCTTTGGCATCCCTATCTGAAAATCATTAACTTTCATTACAATTAATTTTTAACCTTTTAAATCTTTAAATTAACTTTCACATACATCACCACATTTTTTTTAACATTACTCAAATACAGATATTCTAGAAATCACTGCTAAAATCTCTATAAAGTACTTCTCTGTAGCACAAAAGAATAATCAGTAAAGTTGAAGAGAGATAGCAGTAGTTCTCTGATTAAATGCCTGGAAACTAAAGGTTTGGAAGTCAGAAAGAATTCTTAAGAGGAGACTCCATCTTCCACTTTAAAAACAAAGTCCAACTTACTTATGCACCTCCACTCATTCAGTATAATTCTTCCACATATACGCAAACAGAAATACACATTTATGTGCAAATTTTAATTCCAAGGTTGGGAGGCATAATGGAGCCTAATTTTATTATAGTAGATAATTTTCCTAGAGGTGCATATTGATTTCACATTGTCAAACAAACTGCAAAATACATTATAACAAAACAATTAAAACTGCTGATAATTATTACAATTAACTCGCTGCTTCATACTAATGGAATGTTCAAGCATCCGAGAATTCCTGATTATCAGAAACTAATGGATGTTCAGAAAAGGATGTCATTTTCTGTAGCAATTTGTTCTTGGCCAATTTAATGTTCCCTCAAAACAGTTTTCCATTCCCAAATGTCTCATTTGTGGCTTCACAAAGGACAGGATCATGACAGTAGTGTTTCAGTGCTTATTTAGTCTTCAGAAGTCTCAGGTCTGCTCACTTTGCAGTTATGCCAGGAGCATATAATCCAAAACAAAAGAATCATATAATCATTTTATACATTCATTTGTTAAACAGGGCTGGAGGATTCTCATTTAAAGAAGTGTTAAATGTGAAGTAATTCTACTGAAGTGTAAGAGTTTTGGCTTAAAGAAGAACACTGATTTACTTTATCTGTATTTCTCTGTCATGTGTGCACTTTGGCTGTGTGAAGCCTCCTTATTATACAGCTCTTGATCCCCATTGTGCTGCTGTAACACTTGTGATGCTGTTCCAGCGCCTGAACATGATGCTTTTCTATCAAGCACTCAAGTGGAGTTTTGCTATTTAAATCTGACCAGTTACTGCAGTAGCCCTTTGATAGAAAGAGCAAGCTGGGAACAGCAAAGGACAATCCCTTAAAGCTTACTTCTGTCCACATGCATTTTTTGCACATACAGTGCCAGATGCACATTAATTGAATGTTGCCCTGAAGTGGAATATTTTCTGAAGGGACTCATACAGCTGGTTTGGCAACCACTTTATTGTGCCAGTGTTAAAACTCATGATACAATAATTTGCTTTATGAAATACTTTTATGTGCTTTTCAATAGGGAGCTCTGTGACCAAGGGGTGGTATCAATTCTATAGGACACCTCTTTTACAGAACTGGACTTTTCTAGTGACAAATATATTGGGAAAATACATATTTCAAAAGCTACTGTTTCTGAAAAACCATGAGACAATTGGATTATTTTGTGAGATTTGTATTTCCAGTATCTTCATCTTGTTATTCAGAGAAATAAAGTAATTAACAGGGACAAACAAGTATTATTAATAATATCGTCAACATCATCCACATAGTTTTGTGTATGGAAATTACTGGAGAACATCTTGTGATGTAAAGGTCTTACTGTCTCTTAGAAATAAAAAATACAATTAAAACAAATAAGCCATCATAGCCTTCTGAAACACAGCCATAGAAAACGTAAAAAAAGTGGTGAGAAAAGTTTTCCTTCATTAGAAGCATTTAAGATACGATACATTCTGAAGAATGACTGCCTCTCTTTGAATTTTTAAATAAAATTTCCAATAAACTGGGGCAGAATTTCCAAGGATTACTTTAAGACCTTTAATCTTTTTTTAAAGTAGGAAATATATTAGTGTTTTGCTGATTTTTAAAGCAGGAAATACCCTAGTGCTTTGCTGAATCAGGGCCTAAAAGAGCAATCCAGTCACACTCTGGGACAAAAATATCACAGTGTGTAAAATATCCATAATGTGATTAAGAAGAAAAAGGTCATTTTGAAGCTTAAAAATATTTAAGTGTTGAAACTTTAAAATGTTTCCACACCCGGGGTAAGAAATATATACCTTCACTAATACAGTCACCTGGTAACACAGCTTAGCTAATTACACAGCCTGAACTGCTTTGTGTCACTGGGGAAAGAAGCAAGGAGCACCTAAGTCCATTCTTGATTTTAACAGCTGAGCAATATTTCCTACAAAACACCACAGCTAACAGAGACTTAAGGCAGAAGTCCTCATCATGCCAAATTTCTTTTACATGTCTCTGGAGAAGGAGCCAAAGTAACTAGTTCTGTGGTAGGTATTGTTTGGCAAGACAGCAAAGAGTGGGGAAAGATTTACCTGCAACTTAGCAAAGGAACTGCCTGCTGTACCTGACTGTTCTCAGTGAAAAACAAACTTCTTTGTAAATAATAAGGGTGTCAAAAAATAAATACCTTTCTATCAGGAACTCCTCTTCCTAATGAGAAGACTATACCATCCTGAATACGGGGCTTTTTATATGTTGGAAACACGTAACAACACATTTGTGCCAAAAGGCATGAACACCTAATTATTGTCCCCACATCTGCTATATTGGAGTTCAGTGTGTCACATGAAATCACTAGCTGGTTGTATATTTCTACTGAATTACCTAATAGAGCAATGATTTTGACTACAGACTTTAGCTGCTGTCATAGTAAAAAAGCCAAACAAACAAACAAACAAACAAACAAACAAACAAAAAACCAAAAACAAACAAACAAAAAACCCCCCACTATATTTTTCCCCTTTCATTTTAATTTTAAAATGGAGAATTAAAATACCAGTGAAAAATTAGAAAAAGTGTAACACTTTTTAAGGAATATGGGCTACGATACCAAAAACCTATTAGCATGTTCTCAGAACAAATGTGGGTTCACATTTTTAGCAAATATCTGAGATGAATTGTACTGCAGTTTCTAGTACAGTGCTCTTTTCTGGTTTTTTGTGGGTTTTTTTACTATGGTGTCCTCCCACTCCATAGCCAGGCTGTCATAAAGATCTCCTTAGAATGATTCACATTTTAATACTACCATGGATATGTAAAACATTAATTAGACCTACTAAAAGACGTAGAATCAGAATGTAAAACAGAGAAAATACTTTTTCAAGGAGCTATGAGGTTCACTGTAGCCTCTGACAACAGTTCAGCTCTTGGGCTTACTACTTCACAGAAATTGCAGAAGTACCAGACAAGGCAAATAGATGCCACACTAGCATCTTTCTCTGCTGCATTTAATTAAACATATCCTAGGTTCATGAGTTTGGCTTGCTCAGACAATTTATTTGTGTCTGCAAAACATTCATTTTTTAATTTTTACTTTACCCGAAGAGATTTTTTCATATATTACCATGAATCAGATGGCAGATGTAAGGCATCACATCTTGATTCTGACATTTCAGTACTCTCTTTAAACCTGAAGGCCATTATCACATTCAAGGATCTGAAATGCTCATAACACACATTTTAATTCTGGCTATATGACAGACCAAACTAGGAATAAAAAGATGAAGACGTGTCATCACAGATCTCTGGAAGAACAGCAGGAGGCATCGAAGGCAAACACAGTAACAACATGTCCCAGCCCAATATTTCAGCTGGAAAATGAGAAAATGAGCAGAAAGATCAATTCAAATCCCAGTTGAGACATATGACACTATTAAGCACAGAGAAAACCACTATTTCCTAATATCAAGACAGTCAAAAACAGCTTCAAGAGAATGTCCCTCTCAAAAAAAAAAAAAAAAAAAAAGCAAAATCAAAATTAAAAAATCCTGAGACTGTTGGCAGGCTAAGCTAAAAAAATTGCTAACTGTTGGTAAGTGGGGAAAACACTCTTTTAATTTGAGCATTTTATGAAGGACACAAGTTAAGTAAGATATCTGAATGTTTTTTTACCTCCTGTGGTGAATTTTAAACACCTAGAAAAATAAAACTCTTGTCATCATTTTAAGCAGTTTGTGGTCAGCTTTGTAAATGGGCTGAAGCATGTGCCCTGAGAGTGTGGGACAAAGACACAGAGTCAGACTTTTGGCTTCCCCACTGAACAGAGGCTTAGATAGGTTGAGAAGGGGAATCACACAGAACTTTTGATAAAATATTTGAAGCAGAGAAATATTTTCTATTGTTCACATCACTTCTGGTGGCACACAGAAAGATTATTGGACTGCAACAGGAAAATACAGTAATTTCACAACCATAAGGCGCAGTGGACTATAAGGCACACCTCCGGGAGTCAGCAAATTTCACAACTTTGTACATTATATAAGACGCAACGGTCTATAAGACGCACTTTATTTTTGCCTTGAAGATCCATGCCACGCGCAACAAAGTAACATATTAGTAATGGAATACCGTGATTGTGGAGTTTACTGGCACGTGCTCAATTTGCAAACATTTTTCACAGATTGGTGTAGCTTTTAAACTCAGCCCCAAGTGCCCTCCCCATGCTCGGGGCCCGGCACTCCCGCCCACCCCTGGCTGGCGAGGCGGCGCTCGGGTTGGCCACGGCTCATGGCTGCCGCAGTTTGGGGTGGCCACGGCTCACACCTCGGGGTTGCTGCGGTTCAGGGTGGCTCAGGGCCGTCCACAGCTTGGGACTGTCCGCGGCTCGGGGCGGCGCGGCGCTGCCCGCTCTGTCTCTCCCTGTGCGGCTCCTGCTGACCAGGGGCGGTGCCACCCAGCTTCTTATTCCCCCCGGGCCGCGAGTGGGGCCGCACGGTGGCAGAGGCCAGCAACAGCTCCCTCCCTCCCCCCGCGGCTCCTGTTGGCTGTGGCCGCCTGCTCCCGCCCCACCTCGTGACTCGGCACCAACCCCCCATTGCGGCTCACACTTCCGGGTTGGCAAGTTTCACAACTTTGTCCATCATATAAGGCACACAGGACTATAAGGTGCACTTGCAGGTTCAGGGGAAAATTTTAGTCAAAAGGGTGCGCGTTATAGTCGTGATATTACTGTACTTGCCTTTTTACTACAGGAGTGTTCATCTGCTGGGTTTTTTTAATGGTCAAAATATTGATGACTCACTTCAGAAAAAATGTGATGGATACAAGCATAATCAAGCAGTGAGTAAACCTGACGAGTGCACTTCATATCTGAGGTTTGTTTCCTATTCTCTCCTAGGCTGAAGTAACTATGAATTATTTTAATTAATTTGTCATAGAATGCTATAGCCTAAATGAGTTCAAAAGATTTCAATACAATCCATAGCACATCACAAATGCTGCCTTCATCTACACTTATTTTTGTAGTCTTAAATCTCAGAGACATGTAGATAAGATGACAGGTGTAGCATAGAAGAATAAAATATAGTAGAAATCAATTACAGTCAAGTAATTTTTCTCCCTCAAGTCAGACTTTATAAGATAAATTATTACAACAAAAGTGACCTTAATTTCCTTAATGACTGAAATATCTACATATTTTCCCTAAATTGTAAAGTTCATTCTTTCAGTGTAAATTAAAAATAAATTCTCTAGTTTTCCATGATTGCTATAGTTCATCACATTGAAAACTGTGCCACCTGCACCAAGAGAGACACATTCAGTAACTCATGTCCTAAACAATCCGATGTAATTAATATGATAGTCACACTTAATACGATGTTTTCATATGTAAGATGAAACAGGCAGATGGGGACAAGAGTCTCACATGCATCTGCTATCACATAATAGGAACTCTGCAAGAGATTCTTTTTCTAGCTTTCCTATTTACATATTTGATTAAGTAGAATCATAGAATTGTTTAGGTTGAAAAAGAATTCTAAGATCATCAAGTCCAACCATAAACCTAACACTGCCCAGTCCACCACTAAACCATGTCCCTAAGCATCACATCTATGCATCTTTTAAATACCTCCAAGGGTAATTACTCAACCTCTTCCCTGGGCAGCCTTTTCCAATGCTTAATAATGCTTTTACCCTCTTCCTTAATGTCCAATCTAAACACCTCCCGGAGCAACTTCATGCCATTTCCTCTTGCCCTATTGCTTGTTATCTGGGAGGAGACAAACCTTCACTTTCCTACGACCTCCTTTCAAGTAGTTGTAGAGTTGTGTCTCACCAGAGCCTGCTTTTCTCCAAGATAAATAACCCCTGCTCTCTCAGCCAGACCTCATCAGACTTGTGCTCCAGACCCTTCACCAGCTTTGCTGTCCTTCTCAGGATGTGCTCCAGCACGTCAATGTCCTTGCAGTGAGGGGCCCAAAACTGAGCACAGCATTCCAGGTGTGGCCTCACCAGTGTTGAATACAATCCCTGCTCTGGTCCTGCTGGCCACACTACTGCTGACACAGGCCAGGATGCTATTGGCCTTTTTGACCACATTGCTTTGGGTTCAGTCAGCTGTTGACCAGCACCCCTGACTCTTTTTCTGCTGGGCAGCTTCCCAGGTAGTCTTCCCCCAACCTGTAACACTGAAGGGAACAGTTGTGATCCAAGTGAAGCTTGGCCTTCTTGAACTTCATCATATTGGCCTTGGTCCATTAATCCAGCCTTGTCCAGATCCTGATTGTCCTGAACATTGCATAATGACACTCAAGATGATCTGCTCCATGACCTTTCCCAGCACCAAGGTCAGTCTGACAGCCCTGTAGTTCCTAGATCTTCCTTCTGACCCTTGCAGATTTTCTAACTTCCAGCCAACTGGTACCAGTAGAATATCAGTTCGCCCACCAAAACTCTGTAGGACTTACATTTTCGATGTTAAAAACAGTGTCAGAAATACATTTATTGTCTGTGTATAATTTATTAATTTAACTTCTACTACTATGAGAGATTCTTATTGCTAATGATGTAGTCTATTGTATTGCTGAGAATGGTATTTTTACGTGGCTTGAATAGACTCACTTTTTGAGATGGAAAAATGGTGGGCTATATGATTTCTATATTTTATATTTGAAACAAGAAGATTACCTTTAGACTACTCCTCTCACTTCTATCTGAGAGAAGCTTTCATACACTTCTTCAGAAAAAAAATTGAACGTCAAAGTAAAGTATTCAGCAGTCTGACTCTGTATCCTGCTGTTACATTTCCAAGTCCTTCTTACCTTGGAAAATTCAGCCAGTAGAGAAGGAAATATCTCTACAGTTTTAATAACAGGTCAATTTTTGAGCTTTCATTATGTATGAAAGTTACATCCTGTAAATCTATCTCCTGCATATATTTCATGTCCCTCTTTCATGTTGAAGTTGTTCCACTTTTTTATGGAATAATTACCACTGGGCTATAGTAACACCAGGAATGACCCTTCACTTCTGGCAGTTTTTAAACAGAGGATTCAAGATAAGATCTGATCCAAGATGCTAAGTAATTCAGTCTCTTCTTTCATGGACATTTTCTTTGTTTTTATAATTGTGTTATTTTCTTCTAAATATTACATTGGGCCATAATAAACTACATGCTATTTTCTTGTGCCAGTGCCTGGACAATTGAGGTAAGGTAGAAGCAGTAATCAATTCTCTTCATTATTACATGTCTGTTTTCCTTCAGTGACTGTATTGTCCCAAACTTAACAGTGCTTATTTCCTGTGGGGGTTCATTTGGGTTTCTTTTGGGGTTTTCTTGGTTGCTATTTGGGGTTTTTTTTCCTCACTAATATCTACAAATGGGAAATAGATCAGTTTTGTGTTATTGGTAGAACTGTATCCTGATCAAAGTTATTACAATATATAGAAGTACTGACTTACTATTTCAGATAAATTAATGTGAATTTGTAAGAATTTTATTTCCTAATAAGAATTCTATGAGACTAGAGCCTTATATGAGGCACTATTAAAAAGTCCTTATCAAGTTGTTTTTAGTGGTGTAACACTGGATCGAGTGGTTGTGAGTGACTTAGCTGAAATTAAGGGGAACCAAACAAATGCAATTCCATAATGAAGGTTTTAAGTTCAGAAGAGAAAATTTGCAGGACTTGAATTGAATGCCCCACAGATTTAGAATCTTCCTAAGCCACAAGCATGGGAATTTTCTTCAATTTTCAATACAATGTGGAGGAAACTTGGAGAAAAGGGCATCAAATCTAAATGGATGAAAATTGTCTTCAAAAGTGAGAAAAACAGAAGACCTGCAAGAAAGGAAAAAAGGGTAAAAGAAGTAGTAAAAATTATGTGTTACAGGTCAATATGTTTAGAGAAGAAGTGAGAACTGCAAAAGTCAAGATAAATTAGATCTTGCAAAGGATATTAAACAAATACTGAAAAGTTTCTTATCCACATAATTAAAAATAGATCAAGGAAAAAGATTAAATATAATCTAGATATGGCCCCAAACATGAATTAATATTTTGCCTCAGTTTTAAGTAAAGTTAATGGCACTAAGCATATTACAAGAGGCAACCTGCCTTATAAAAAAAGTCTACAAAAGTAAATTACTATAAGTAGGTTGCAAAAAATCTAAGTAGATATTCAACGTACTCAGGTCTGAGGACTTTATAATCATTATCAGAAAGATTATATGATCTCTTGGCTAATTCTGTCTTTCAGATGTGTCTAGATCCTGAGTTTAGTCCATATAGTACCACTGCAGTTTTGAAAATAAAAGTATTATTTGGGCAGTTATTGTTACCTAATGATTAAAAAGAAATTTGAAGGAAAGAATTGTTTAAGACTTAAAAGTAAGCGGTTAATAAGGTAAAAAGACCTACAATCCCCCCAAAAAAGTGTTGGCCAGGAAAATAGACTGCCTAGATATTCTTCACATATGGTTTTAAATTAATCAAAGGTAAATTAAGGGAGGATGAAGTGAACAATGCAGACCTCCAGGAAGAATCATACAAAATAAAAAATAATTGCATAGAGCAGAAGATCTTGCAATTTGAGAATAATAACAATACTTTAGCTATCAACTATGATTCTATCATTTTGAAAGGACAAAGGGGAAAGAACTTAATTTGACAGCAAGATAACTGGGCAATGGAAGTGAAATGGTTGCAAAATAGGGATAGCAATAGGGAAATGCAGAAGTGAGGGGAAGACACCTTTTTTTAACAGATTCTTATGTAAACTCTTTCACTGGGAGAAAACTGCCCCAGTCATTTGAAAGTTTTACCTTTGGATTTTTAGGGCACATATACCTAACATAAACTATTTTAAAATGACATTTAATAAGCTATGTATTTTTTATCAAATGAAAAACAAAAAGTAGAATAATAGATACACTTTGTTAAGAAGAAGAGAAACAATACATTTTTCAAGTACATATTTGCTGTTCCAAAATTTCACTACAGATACCATAATAATGACACCAAAAAAAAAAAAAAAGGCAAAAATTTATGCACAGAAATCAAAATAATATTTTTGCACTGTTTGAACATATATGTGTCTGAGATTGGCGTCAGTTTCTCTTCTGAGTAGATCTTACTCACTGGTTCCCATTATTATTTATATAGAATATGAAACATAGCAATACACTTATAAATAATAATTTGATTAGCCTTATCACTTCAGATTGGATTTCTGGGAAAAAAAAAAATCAGCCATGAAGACACATCCTCTGCAGCAAAGTTTTCAACTCAAGATTCAATTACAAATTTACAGAAGTGTGTTGTGCAGAGAGATGGTGTCAAGACTGAAGAGGCAAAGAAAACACATTGACTGCAGTCACATCTGTTTGCCTTATATTTCTTTCCTAAGACAAAAATGCCATACATATCTTATGCACTTCTACTTTCACATTCCATGTCTAACTCCATATTTTGAGAGAATTAGGGAAGGAATTCATTTTTAGAGCTTACAGAATTCAAAACAGGGTTTAACAGCACTTGACTGACCAAATGGGAGACCCAGTCTACCAAAATGCAAATAAATCCTTTTTCCAGAGGGAGTTCTAATATAAGTATTAACTGAGAAATAATTCATATTAACATTTTTCACTGACTGTTCTTCTCAGGTGCAACTCAATAAAGAGCATTCTGTTACAATTTATACCCAAAAGCCCTTTCAGTTTCTGAATACAAAACTGAAAAAAGTGATAAAGCTCCAAATTTTTTCATTTCTTAGGCTGTTACCTCTAGTTTCTTGATGCCAAGGCCACACTTGAATATATCATTCTGTTTTCTAGAAATAACTGACTTTGATAAAATTTTTAAAAGGAAAGATTAGTTTGTGTTCTGTACTGATTAATACAAAACCTTAGAAGGACCAATTGAAAAAACACAGAAATGTTGTGTGAAGTTTCCTTTCAGGAAAATCAGGTCTACTTACTTCTCTTTTGCCACCATATCTTCCAATTCTTCCGTAAACACAACCTAGGATAGCTGCTTTGTCAGATGAACAGTTGTTTTCCAGTCACCAAGACACAGCTCCATATTTGCAACAATCTCATCAAAACGTTTACATGCCCAAATATTGTAAGAGCAGACCTGAATATGATATGATAAATATCAGTCTGGTTTAGAATTTTACAGTATTTAAATGAAAAATGACTGGTATATTTTCTGATGTTATGAATGTTCCTTTACTCAGAGCAAATTTTTTTATGAATTTGAATTAAAGAAGTAATTTATGTCTCTCAAGAAGAATTCCTACTGCTTTTATAGGCTTTCATGGATTAATCAGATGCTAGCTCTTTTTTGTAGCAAGGTTTACTGGAAATTTAACTGATCTACAGAGTCTCTCACAGTAGTAATTTGACAAACAAGGATATCAGCAGTACCTATATAAATGAAAAAAAGCGTAATATCAACATTGTTTGCAGACGACATGCTATTTCTAACTCTAAATTGAACAATGATATAATATGACTTAATGACACAAAAAATTAACACACCTTTGAATTCTTATATTAAAAATTATCTGAGTAAATAAAATAATTCTCCTGTGTTATTTTCACTTATGTCTTTTTTATGAACTTTGCTGATAAACAGTTATTTTGGTGATTAAAATGGAATAAATTCCTAGAATAAAGTGCTATTCTGTCATGATGAACTATTCACAGTACCTTCATGCCTCCTGTTACAAGCTCCAAAACTGCTACTGTAAGAGTGGCAAGAATTTTTCTTTTTTATTTAGCAGAAATGAACTCCTTAAGAAGAGTATTTTTTCTGAGATGTTATTTTCTCTGCAAGTTCTCTGAGACTATTGACAGGATGCTCTAAAGTGAAAATCAATACGAGTTGCAACAGTTTGGAAAGAAAGGCAAAAAATATCCTAAAAATTAAAAACTATGGTGCTTCTTTCCTACCAAAATATTGTAACTAGTTATCTCTGCTTTTCCTGTACCTAAGACTGGGTGGGAATTACTAAAACTACAGTTTATGCAAAACTAAGCAATGGACTGGGTCAGAGAATACGTGGGTAATCTTGACATCCTCCAGTCCATGGGCCTTGATGGGATACATCCATGAGTGACTAGAGAGCTGGCAGACACCATCACCAGGCCACTCACAATATCTCTGAAAGGACATGGTGATCAGTTCAGGTGCTTGAGGACTGGAAGAAAGCAAATATCACCCCAGTCTTTCGTAAAGGGTAAGAGGGAGGACCCAGGAAACTATTAGCCAGTCAGCCTCACCTCAATCCTCAGAAAAGTGGTGGAAAGCCTCATTCTGGAGGTTACCTGTATTCTCATGGATAACAAGAGGATGATCAGAAGTAGTCAGCATGGATGACTAAAAGCAAATCATGCTTGACTAATAAATTAACCTTGTATGATGAAACAACTACCTGGATGGAAGAGGGGAGAGAGCAGGGGATATTGTCTGTCAACTTCAGCAGGGCTTTCAGAGCTGTCTCTCATTACATCCTTATAGGCAAACTCAGGAAGTACAGTGAGTGGACTGAGAACTGGCAGATCCCAGAGGGTTGTAATTAGTGGCACAGGAATGGATGTTGGATGTCTGTCTCTAGTGTATCCCCAAAGGTCAATACTGGGCCCAGAATTTTTCAGCTTATCCATAAGTGGCTTGGACGAGGGGGCAGATGCCTCCTCAGCAATTTTGCTGGTGACAAAAAGCTGGGAAGAGTGGCCAGTACCCCAGAGGGTGTGCAGCCCTTCAGAAGGACCTCGACAGGCTGGAGAGATGGGCAGAGAAGAACCATCCAAAATTCAGCAAAGGTAAGTGCAGCATCCTGCCCCTGGGTAAGAGTAAGCCACCAGTACAAGCTGGGGGCTGATCTGCTGGAAAGCAGCTCTGTGGAGAAGGATCTGGGGGTCTTGGTGTACAAAGAGTTGTCCACGAGCCAGCAGTGCTCTCTGGCCAAGAAGGTGAATGGTAGTTTGGGCTGCACTAGGAAGAACATTGCCAGCAGGACAAGTGAGGTCATGCTGCGCCTATACTCATCCCAATCTGAAAAGATTCACATGAACTACCGCAAAAGACATAAAATTTCTTTATAAAGTAACCTCCTCTAATCATGACCCCAAGAGACTCAGTGGGAATTTTATCTTTGTTTTCAATGGTGTCAGTATCTCACCCATAAAAAATAGTGTCGGTAGGGGAGGTATAAGAAATTCTGCCAGGTGAATTAATAGTACTTTGCAGCCTATTTGCTGTAAAATAACCTCCTCCAGGCAAGAAAATTCTAATTTTACAAGGTGACATGAACACAGGTTATAGAGACTATGCTTTATTTTTTTTTTTCACATATATAATACTGCTGACTTTTCCTTTATTGGAGTAAAGGTCTGATTTTCCCCAGAGACATCCCAATGTATTTCTTTAGACCAGACTTTAATCCCTCTGCTGATCCATCATTTCTTGGGTCTATTTCACTTGACAAGGCCTTGACCAAAGCCATACTCCAAAATTCTCTAATCAGGAGCTTGTAATTTATTGCTCACAAACAACTCTAAGACCTGTGTTCCCACCTATGAACCACAGGTCATGAATCTTGGCATCATATTTGAGCTTGATTACAGCCAAAAATTCTCAAATTACTTTTTAGATCAACACATAAACAGACACACTACTTGTACTGCATATATTTAGTTTTCACTTGTTAAATAAATTGCATCTGACTTTGATTGTGTGCTAGTTGAAGTGTGCACACAGAACAAACATGGAAACCATGAGTATAAACTCATTTTTTGCCTTCAGGATAATAGATTTATCTCACTGCTCTAGGTAGAATGTGTTCATCCAAGAAAGAAAATGAGAAATTCCAAAAGGTAGCCTTTTCCCTGCTCTGCAGAGCTACATTCCAGATCCTCTCCCACTGATCTTTTCTGGTGCTCATTTTGTCAAGTATGCTACTAGATGCAGGAATAAATCTAATAGCATAAGAATACATCTTTAAAATAAATGTAACCTTTAAGATCACCTCTGGCTCCATGCTGAAAATGTTCATTGTGCAGTTTAACCTTCATTTTTCACTTCCAGTTTTTCCCACTGTTCTATGCAGCTTGCCAAATTTCCTCTTTTAAACTCATCCATACCTATTGTAAAGTGGGTTTGAAAGACCCAATAGCAGGAAGAAGAAAAATTATTTAAACATAAATCTACATGGGCTTGAGATGCATACTGTATTTGAGGTTTTTTTTTTTACCAGTAGTTTGTGTGATATTAAAAAAGTGTATGCTATTAATTCACACATGGTCATATAAAATGATATATTTTCAAAAGTCAAACTGAGCCTTTGCTGTATTGTTAAATATTTTTCTGTAGTAGTTACACTTTAATTTTCTTTCATCTTAATTTTTTCCCTGATAATACTTTTGGGAAATGACATGCTTGTCTGTTGATAGGTAATGCACCTTCAACATGTATTGCTTGATAAATACAGAATTAAGTTATTTAAAAAACACACACAATGCATAACTCATTACTGGAAATCCAAACTGTGTTTATATTGTTTTATGTCTTCTGATGGCTAATACTCCCTGCAACCACAGTATACACAATTTAGAGGCTGAATTAAGTTTAATATTTAGGGTTTACTTTTCATTAAGTACTACTGCAACAAGGGTAAAACATTTACTGGAAGAATGCAAGATTTCTTCATTCTACAGTTCTGTCGCAATTCATTTCCCTGACATCAAGTATAAAAGAAGGTCACTTTAAAACAAAACAAGCTAACTAACTAAGCAAACAAAAAAACACCTAAAAAAATAAATAAAAGAAAAATAAACCAATGGAAATAAACCTGGTTAAATGATAATAATCTGATGGCATTTTAACTGATTTTACATTTCTACATGAATTAAGCTACCTTTATTTTCTGTCTTCATGTATCACAATTGCATTCCCTGTTTTAATGTCCCTGTATCACGGCCTTTTTTTACCCCTCCCCTTCATTGCTCTCACTTGCAAATGTCAACTTCCTTCTTTTGTCACATTCTGAGGAAGATGCCAAATGAAAGCATCATTAGCACATACATAAGTCTTCAATGACTGAGTTCCCATTGCTGAGAAAATCAAGGCACTGATATTTAAATACAAAATCCTTCATTTGACAAAGCCAATCTGGTAGTTCTTTACCTTCCAGGAAAACTGAACTCCCAGTCTAACACAAAAATGAAGCTTTTGGATTGCTGGGGGTTAAACCAAGCTGCTAGGAAAGCCAGAGAGAGGATCTGACTCCCAGTTGCCTCTGCTAGAGAAATTAATCCTGGAATTTAGCATCTGGATCCTTCAACTGCCAAGCTTGCCCCAGTTGTGTGTTTCATCTCTGGGCTAGATTAAAAAAGAATGATGAGCAAGAGCAGGTTCTGCTCCATCGGTGACAAAATAAAAGAAGAAAAAAAAATCACAAAAAAACCTGCCCAAAAATCTAGGAGCAAAAAAAACTTGAATCAACTGTGCCTTGCCATTGCATGTGTATGCTAATCACACTGAAACAATGCCCTGCTTTAAAGCTATGTCAAGAAAAGTCAGCCACGACTGTCAGTTTGTTTTTTGCAAACAGTGTGAAAGTTAGAGGTGGCAAATTTGTGCAGGTTCAAACTCCTATTAGGGTGCCAACTGTCAAGATTCTCTTTGAGCATGGAGGTTTATAAAATGCATTTTGTTTCAGGGTGAGGGCAACCCTCATCAAGCATTCTGCTCTCACACACACCCTGTACACTCATGGTAATGTGATTTCAAAATGCAGATGTGCTCCACCTGATAAACTAAAATCCAGATAGGGGCGTAGCTCCCCTTACAAAGTCCATATGAGATATTCTGGGGATTTGAGCTAGTCCCACCATAGTTTGGAGTCCATCTGTGAAGCTGGAAGTGTATTCAGATTCTAAAATCCCTACTTTGTAATTCATGTCAAGATCCTCATATTTTTATTTGCATAAATTTAGGATGCTCAGGAGCACGTTTTGACATCTTGCCTATCCATATTTTTTAACTGCAACATTTTGGATTCTAGCCTTACCCAAAACTCAGCAAAATTGTCCTTTGCTTTTCCTTTCCTCAAAACAAACTGTGAGAGCTTCAATCATACCATCAAAAGTAAAAAAGTCTGGACAAGACATCATTGCTCCACCATATTTATGGTAGAGATGGAATGAATCAGCCAGGTATGGTAATAAATCTTGATTTTATCTCAAAGATAATAACCTCCTTGGTGAGGTTCTATCTGATTTAGAGGGAGGAAAAATTAATCCAGCTCCATAGTTTCTGTAAATAGTTTCCAGCTGTAGTTTTATGCTGCAAGATTACTGTGTGTATGTTACATCTAAGGGAGATGCTGTCTTGATGGCAGAAAATGTATCTCCTTGAACAGCTACAATCTGCCATAGGCAATGATAATTTATTTATCTGCGTTATAGAAAGGCCAGGACACATAGAAGTTGGCGATAAGAAGAAATGAACACTGGGAGAAGTAACAGAATAAGAAGTCTACAAATGCTATTCAGCTTTTCTTGTTGATGCTGGAAGAGTCTGTAAATAAGTTTAGATCAGAAACTGTGCTACAATGCTCAGATTAGCAGATACCCTGCTTTCCCTAGATAGATCACAGAGTAGAACACACTACTCAGTCATTTTCACTACTAATCTATAACACAACCATTATTCTTCAATATAAGGTGATAAGGCCTACTGGCTTAATATCAACATTGTGTCATGGCTGGGTGGCCAGACTATATCCAGAACACTCTCTTAGTGTTACACTTGGGCTGGTATATTTGCAAATATAAGCACAAGGGGGGGAAAGCAGAAAATTGCTTCTGTAACTAGTACAGACAAAAAAAAAAAATTTGTAAATTTGTCTCTTACTCCATGGTTTGGCCAACGTGGCTAAGAAGTTCAAAAGTTTCAATTTCTGCTAAGTGACATTGTTCTTTAGATGATACATTTTAAAGAAATACCATTTCTGAAAATGCTGAAGTCAAGCTGTTTTAAACATTTAGTTTTCTTTTTCTTAGGCAGGAAAGCAAAATCTATTCAAATAGCTACTCATTTTGAAAACTCCAGTAGCTGGAGGCTAGGGGAAGAAGTTTTCCTTCATGCCTTATAGTGCTGTAGATGAATCTCTGCTGTTCCATTGACCTCCATGAGCTCTAGGGGCACAGCCTGAATAACCATGCTTTTCACCATGGCCTGCAGGTGAATCTCTGTTCCGGCACATGGAGCACCTCCTCTCCCTCCTTATCCACTGGCCTTGGTGTCTGAGAGCTGCTCCTCTCACAGGTTCCCACACCACACTTCTCTGGCCACAATTACCTCTGCATAATAACTTTATTTCTCTTTCTAAATACATTTTCACAGAGACATTACCATCACTCCTGATTGGTTTGACCTTGGTGGGTCCATACTAGACACGGTTTGCATTGGCGCTGCTGGACATAGGAGAAGCTTCTGGCAATTTCTCACAGAAGACACACCCATAGCTCCCCCCACAATCAAAACCTGGCCATGCAAGTCCAATACAACAGTGAAACAGCCAAAGAAAAACAGAAAATTGATGATTTTAAATATAAATAGATCCAAGACACTTACAAGAAAATCAAGGGATGAACTTTCAGTGGAGATAAATAAGTAGGATCCAGACTGTACAGAAACTGCTCAATTTAAATTTTGCTGGCTGAAAAGCAAGACCCTTTTATCTAGTGTGATTTCTTTTTGGTGGTTTTAGTTTGCTATATTTCTGACAAAACACAGCTTTAACAATTGAAAGATATAAGGATTGATTATATTATATTTAGTATCCTCTAAAGAATGGATGGACTGGTTGCACTCCACTGCATTGGTTGCCTGGGGTAGCACTATCATTTTTGTAAACTCTTTGTTCAGATACTTAAAGCAAGTACAAAAGAAACTTTGGTATAATCTAGACAATTTGATTGTAGACTAAAAAAATTATAAAAAAGTACAGAAATTATCCACTAAAGAAAGAAAACTTTTACTGTCTCAGAAGGATGTAAAGAGTAAGTCAATAATATGGGACAACTCAAAGGTACAAAGTAAATTGAACAAACTATAGCTGGTACTAATTCTAGAAATTTGATGGGGATATCATAAATATGTATATGTCTTCTTGAATCATGCACTTTAATCATGAAATGAAATTTATTAGCTGATGAGAAATGTTGAAGAGGTGGCAGAATCTCTCAGAATAGAACCTGTGTCCTAATCAGATCAGAATCACATATTCCATCAAGCAAATGAGTCTAACTGCAGTTCAATAACTTCAAAAACACAAGCTAGATATTACAAAAATTATTGAAATTATTGAAAAGCAGGACAGTTTGTCCACCTCCACAAAACATTGTGAGGACAATCTTTTCTATACTGCTTCTTTTGTGTCATAAGCCATTGCCATTGAGGACCAGATGCAATAATACTGCCTAACTAACAGATACACTGTAACGTGTAAATTTAGACCTGGTTCCCAGAATGAAATTTTAATCGTAGAACTAGGTAAGCACCTACATAGGAGGAATGAAGATCATCTCAGAATCATAATGAAAATAAACTTACATGATGAACAAGATGCCATAAATAAGATCCAAGGAAGTCCTGGTCATAAAACTTGTCTGGAATTAAATGCTGCGTCTGGAACTTGAGACTCAAAAACCTAGGCACCCTCCTTCATTTCGGATTAATGTCTGAAGTCATTCCTGGATCTAGACTGCAATTATTGCTTTCTTTTGAAGATTGAGATATCCTGGATAGGCTTAAGGTACATTTACACTTTGGAAGAAAGAACAGTGCTTGTGAAAAGAAACAAAGGCTTAAATGCTTCTACTCTAAGGAATTCTGCTTTCTTCATTCATAATCTTTTGTATGTCTTCCCAATGACTATTACACTGTGCAGCTTTTGACCAGGATAGAGTTGCTGAGCAGGGCTTACACACATCAAGGCCTTTTCTGCCACACTGGTGAGGGAGCTGGGGGTGCAAGGGAGGTTGGAAAGTGACAGCTGACCCCAGCTGACCAGAGGAATATTCCAGACCACATGCATCATGCTCAGTACATAAAGCTGAGGGGAGTAAAAGGAGGAAATAGAGGACATTTGGAGATTGTCTTTCTAAGTCACAGTTATGTGTGATGGGTCTCTGCTCTCCTGGAGATGGCTGAACATCTGCCCACCCATGGGAAGAGGTGACTTATTTCCTTGTTTCACTTTGTGCGTACTACTCTTGCTTTCCCTATTAAATTGTCTTTTATCTCAACCCACAAGTCTTCTACCTTTTATTCTTCCGATTCTTTCCCCCATCCCATTGGTGGGAGAGTGAGCAAGAGGCTGCATGGGGCTTGGCTGCTGGCTGGATTATACCACCTCCACACATAAATAAAAATTGTCAGAAAATTATATATTATGATCCCCTGGTAGGGGCCGATTTCAACAACTGTAGTATGGAGTTACTCTTCCTTAGAATGCTCTTCCTGATCATCATCTGCAGTTCTACAGTGTAACAGTAGTGCAGTATCAATAGGAGCATGGATCTGTCTCCACACAACTCCACCTGACTCACCCTTTATTGCGCACTCTATAAATTGAGGTTTAAGTGATATTCCTGGCAAATGACAATGTTAGGATTAATCTCCTTTGTACTAAAAAAAAATCAGAAGGACTAAGATCTTCTGTTTCTGTAAATGATTGCCCTTTCTACCAGAGAAGAGAAAAGTAAGGAGGGAAGGCAAAAAATTATTACTGTCAGATTTTAAAAAGAAAGACAATTCAGCAGCATTTTATTACATGCTTAATTCAACTTTGTTCAGTTCCTTTTTCCTAGACCCCAAGAAGTTGTAGGTGGTTATCTTAGCCTGAGCAGTTCTGGGTATACACAAAAAGAAGAAATTATAACAATAAGAACTTTGAAGGCTGGACATGAAGATTGAATTTTAAACATTTTACATATAGTGAACACTAAGCAACGATTTCTTTACTGGCTGCAGAGTACATTTGCACTGTTCAGCAGAGAGAGTGCTCCCAGGAAGGAGAATGCATGTTCCTTGGCAAGCACTCCATAGAGTTTAAATCCATTACACTCTATATGACTTAAAATGAGTCCTAAAATACCTATTGATCAGTTCCATATGTATCAGAGCCACATTCAGCATCTGGTATCCAGATCTACAAAATAGCCAACTTATCTGCTTCAAATTCCATACAGCATCACCCCAAGGACCTTTTGGAACATACTTGTAAGACAGACTTGAGACTGACAAATTCAGGACCATGACATTACTTTCTAGTGCACTTCAAAATCACTCAAAAATAGCAATTTGCTATTTGGAAAAGTGCCTGGATCCACGCTTAAAACTATATACAATTTTTTTTTTTCAGTTCCTGAGTCTTTTTTCTGGTGACTAGTACCCTTTGAAAGTAAATTTTGAGGACCAATTTTGAAAGGTTCTCACATGTAAAATAATTTTGTAGCTAAACAGCTGTTTAGAATCTCCAACTACATATAGGCCACAATAGAGTTTCAAGTTAATACTCAAATGGCATTGAAATAGAACTTGAAAATGACAAAATTAAAAGATGATTTTTCACTTAGATGAAATCAGCAAAATCAATCTTTTGGTAACTGGATAAAAAAGGATAAACTGTGAAATTACACATTCTTCAACATGCAGCACATTTACACAGAGCAATGGAAAAGACCAAAAATTTTTAAAATATAATTTAAATTAAATAAATGCAGTATAAGCAAGTCCCCATTCTGAATGGTAAAAGGTATGTATCATTCAGAAAAATAAACATTACTGACATTACTAAAACAGGCAAAAATAAATTATCCTGAAAAGGTAAAGGAGACGTGGAGACTGTTAAGTTACGTTCTGGAATTCCTGTTATAAATAAAATATATTTTAATATACCATTACAAAATAATCGGAAACATAGTGAAAGTGCATTTAATGAAACGTTGTTAACAGTCATCTAGAATCTGCCTGTGGACATGAAATCTATTAATATAAGAAATCTATTAATATAAGAGACCTGTGTCTGCTGAATCTCATCCCTGGTAGTCACTTGCACCCAGAAAGTGTCTGTTCTGACGGTAGTTTACCCCTTTTCTGTATGTTTTTATTTGACTAATTTGTGTCAAACATAAGGAATTGGGTCTTGTACCTTCAACTACAGGTTATAATCCTTTTTCATTCAAATGAATATATTCATTACATTTAGGAACTGAATAATACAAAAAATAAATCTTATAACTACATCAGTACAATAACAATGTTTCAATGACAACTGAAGCCCCATTTTGCCTAAAAAAACCCTAATAGTTTTATAAGCTATAATGAGAAGCAAGAGGCATGATTCATTTTGGCATCCTTAGAAAGAAATGGGAAAAAAAAATTATATCTCACCAGACAAGGCAATTGTCCACCTCCATGTAGTTATCAAATAAAAAAAGGGAGGAGGAGGAAAAAGTATTTTGTACAGAGAAATACCCATGCAAAGAAAAATTATAGATCATTGAGTCTTACAGAATGTTTCTGAAGAACCTGCCAAATATTTATTTGGCAAAATAGAATCATAAATGGCATCATTTATAGAAATTAGAAAAGAAGCTTTTACTTTAATTGCATATATTTATGTATATAGAGAGTCAAGATACATCAAAATAACAGCTCTGACTAGCTTATTCCTTAGTCAATTGAAAAAAAAAATCAAAATAGGTGAGTAAATCCAACTATGTTACATAAGCTATTACCTATCTCATTTGTCAGGAGTTAAACAGAAATGGTCTTCTACAGCAGTAGCAGCAGCCAAACTGTGTGTTTAATGTTGAAGCAATCAGATGAGCAACCCACTGAATTAGCCCTGGGAGTCTCAAAACTCACAGGCAATGTTCCAGAAGGATTCATGCACTACTGGTTTATAAAACAGAAGAGGTAAACATGGAATAAAAGGGACTATTCCTACATGTATAGGGATCAACAATCATTTTAGGAATCATTTTTAAGTGCACTGTTTAGTCCCCCCTGTGCTTTAAACTGGGGTAGGTTTGTTAATTCAATTCACTTCTTTCATCTGCATTGGGCAGGCATCAAAATGAAGAAATCTAGTAATGAGGCAAGAAACTATTTCCAAAATTCTTCGTGGATGTCACATATCTATGTGCTCCTCTTCCTGTTCCCTGTCACTGTCATTGCCTTTGGCTTTATTTTTCTGCAATCAATGCTTCTACAGCTTTTGGAAAAGTCCTTGTTACCCTCTGGAGTTATTCTGCTTCCACTGAGGAGAATTTAATGATTTCCACTCATTGTAATGGTCCAGTGCTGTGCTCTAAGGTACAACTCTTCATAGAATCATAGAATGCTTTGGTTTGGAGGGAACCTTAAAAATCAGCCCCCCACGATGGACAGGAACACCTTCCTCTAGAGCAGGTTGTTCAGATGCCCATCTAGCCTGGCCTTGAAAAATTCTAGAGATGTGACATGTACAACAGTTTCAGTGCCTCCCCATCCTCACAGTAAAGATTTTCTTCCTAATACCTCATATAAACCTACCATCTGTCAGTTTAAAGCCCTTACGTGTCATCCTTTTGCTACATACCTTTGTAAAAAGTCCCTCTTTAGATTTCTTGTAAGATCCCTCTAGTTACCTGGAAGGCTGCTTTAAGTTGTCCCTGAACCCCAACTCTTTGAACCTATCTACATAGGAGAGGTGCTGCAGCTCTGTTAGCAGCTTAGTAGCTCTCCTCTCTTTACTCATGCAGCCTCCTGGTAGATTTGCCCAACTTCCTTATTGTTGGGATGCATCTCTCATGAGCTTTGACCTATCAATATTAACCAGATTTCTTGTGCTTCTCTTTTCTCTAGGGCTTTATCTCATGGTAGTTCAAGTAGATCCCTGAAGAGGCCAAAGTCTGCTCTCCTGAAGTCCAGGGCAGTGAAATTGCTGCGCACCCTTTTCACTGCCCAAAGGATCTTGTACTCCACTACTTCGTGATCATTGCAGCCCAGGGCACCCTCGGGCTTCACATTCCCCACCAGCCCCTACTTTTTGTAAAGAACAAGGTCCAGCATAACACCTCTCCTGACTGGACTCTCTGTCACTTGGAGATGGAAGTTATCATCAATGTATTCCATTAACCACATGGATTTCTTACTCCTGGCTGTGTTGTCCCTTCAACAAACATCAGGGTGGCTGAAGCCTCCCACGAGGACCAGGAATTGTCAATGTGAGGCTGGTCCTATTTGTTCATTAAGAGTCTTATCTGCTAGGTCTTCCTTATAGGACACTATAAATGTCACCTGTCCCTACCTTCCCTTTAATCTTGATCCATAAGCTCTCAGTTAGCTCCTCATCCACCCCAGGTGGAGCTCCATGCACTCCAGCTGGTCGTTGATACAGAGGACAGCACCTCTTCCTTGTGTCTCCTGCCTTCCTTTCTAAAGACTGTATCCTTCCGCTCCAGTCGTAAGAGCCATCTCACCGTGCCTGCATGTGTGTGCATGTCCCTGACTCCTTTTGTTTATTCCCCATGCTCCATGCACTTTTTTAGAGACTTTTAAATTGGATTCTGATGAAGGCGACTCACTGGCTGGAGTGGCTAAAATTACTATTTGCTACCTTTCATGTGCTCTCCTGTTGACCTGTGATCCCTCTCCAGGCTCTGGGCATCTCTTGCTGGCCCTGGCATCAAACTGGTATGAATGGGATAGATTGACATTCCTATCCCACAGCAACTCTAGTTTAAACTTGTCTTCACCAGCTTGACAAATTTATGATTGAAGATTCTGTTTGCAGACTAATGGAACCCATCTGTACCCAGTACAGCAGATTTCTGAAACTGAGCCTCATGGTCATCTTTGTCTGAATTATTCTCTTTTTCTCTTTTTTTTTTTTTTTTTTTTTTTTTTTACTTTTTTTAATAGCTTATAACTCTGTTCTATACCTCCATTAGAAAATCTCTCTATAGCTGCTGTATTTCACTTACACTCCATAACATTTATATTATTTAATTATGTGAAGAGTTCTGGGAAATAATATAATGAAAGACATTATACAAAGCAAATGTACATTGTATTGTAATTTGGTTTGGTTACTTCAGTACTTCAGTGTGTTTATATGCTTCAAGACTTTCTTCCCTAATAGTTAAATTCATTTATGTCACAGATGTTTGGTTATTGGTCTCCTGCCTCTTCTTAGAGGTACTGTAATTGAGCACCTGCGTGTAGGGACAGAGGGAATTGGGGGTTCTTGATTAATTTTCTCCAGCTATAAATTATTTATTGTCTTGTACCAATCTCTTGTCATCCTCTTTGGGACTCTTTTAAACTGTCAGAGATACCTATTTACTTTTAATTGATTGCTACTCTGTGCTCATTGAGTTTTCCTAGATGACAAACACAGAAGAAATATTAAAACTACCCATATCTAACTACAACAGGAAGAGGTGGCGTACTACAAATTATTGCTAAAAGTGGAGTCTAATCTTTTGAAGTACTGAATTGCAGATAGGAAGATCTAGTTAGCCTCAAAGAATGGCTAGTGAGTTTAAACTTCTTGGCCAAACTGCTGCAGCTGGCCCAGACTGAGCACAGGGATGGATCATTTGAACTCCAGAGGTCCCTTCCCACCTCAGAAATTCTGTGACTGTGTGACAGAGCTAGCTGAGCATCAAGCCATCTTTTTCATTGAAAGTAGGAAAGTGAATTGGACTCCTTAAAATCTCAAAAAATTGGGCAGTTCCACTACCTATCTAATCTGTTTCTCAGCACTGATTCTCTGAGCCTAATAGTACTTGCCTTCTTCAGCATGGCATTTGCATATATGTTTGAAAAAATTAAATTCTTACTACATTTTATATGAATGTCATATCATAACTGTCTCTGTTATAACATATTCTGTCTTTGGAATCTGCCAAGCATTTATTTCACAAGATTAATGAGATATTGAAAAAAATATCAGCCCTTCAGATGTTAATTTTGTCATTCTGGCTCACAAAGAGCCCTTGAATGAGAGGTGAAAAAAATTATCTCACCACAGGAAAATACTGTCCACACAGTCATGTGGAAAAACACTCTACCTGAAATCCAGGGAACAGAAGTAACTGTTGCCTCACAAGAGTAGAATCATTATAATATACCAAATCAATAGGAGGTCAAAGGTGTGGCACTGGAAAGGTCATGAAAATGATAACAGCATTTGGATGAGCCAGTGGAACTGTTAGCAACATAACATCTGGCTGAAGGCTTGATAGAAAATAAATGGATTACTGTAAGCCGTCATTTGTAGAAAACATCAAGATACAGGCAACTCATATTGTAACTGGCTACTTTAGTGACTGTAAAAAATATTGCAGGGATGCATGGCAGAATTTATAATAACCCACAATAATATATTAGATGTATCAAGAGTGGTATTTTTTAAAAGCACTCGAATATAGCTACAATTTACTATATTGAAATTATCAGAGGTGAGGAAAACATCCCAATTCACCATATAATCTCTACCAGAAATGCTGGACCTTACTGCCTGAAAAAATGTTCTGGTTGAAAAAAAAGGAAACTTTTAAAATATCTGCCATCAAAATAGTTATTTATATAGGCCAGAAGGACAACACACTCAAAATACACATTGTCATACAGGATGCATTCAAGGCCTTATCAGCAGAGATCAAAAGCTATACCATCCCATTACATTTTAGTGCGAGAAAAAATGATGATACATAGCATATTACTATATCTAAAGATCTTGTCACAGTGCGGCTGGCATGCTGTTGCTCAGCTTTGATCAAATTACTTTGTACCCATATTTTACACATGTGATGAGAGATCCACAAGAAGATAATTGAACTCCCCTTTCCTGGACAGACAAATAAATCCTTGCACTCCCTTTTCAGTTACTCCCTGAATACATTTCAAATGGTCTGCTGCAGCCAAAAGCAGTCACTGGAAAGTGAACTGTGTAGTCCCTTCTCTATATTAGTGCCATGTGCCATTAACACCCATTTCTGAAACCGATAGGCAAAGGATATGCAATGGAATTCAAAATCTGCAACAAAAATCTTATATTACTTATCCTGATTATTTTTTAAATAACCTATTCAGATCTGGGTATTATTAACTCCATTCAAAAATAATTAATAGACTTATTAGACCATACTTTTACATATTCTATATCATAGACATCTGTATTTAGATTTGAATTTTAAAAGATATCTGCAGTGCTGTTTGTTCACCCCAATGTATATTCACCCTCCTCACAGAACTCTTTCAGAGAGGGATGGCACTTAATCCAAGCCATATTTTTATATTCAAACTCAGTTACACCAAAAGTAAAACCATCATAACAGAGCACCCATGTATACATTGCAATTCTTTAAAGGAAGAATGAGAGGAGTCACTCATTTAAATACAATGCATGAAGAACTGGGGTTTTCATTTCCTAACCAAGTATATTGATAGTATTTTAACTAAGCCATTATCTTTATTGCACCTCCAGAAAGACCTTATCATAAACCAGCAGTGCTTAAGGCATACTAAAATTGTAAGGATTTTCTCTCTCAAAGAATTAACACAATGTCCCTCTGGCACTGTTTAGAAATTCTCCATTTGCTCCACAAACATTAAAAAGTTGGAAGACCATAAGTGCAGAGGGAACACCAAATAAGCACTGTTTAACTGCATTCAAAATCAGCCTAATTTTTAAAAATTATTTCTTGAAGATTATTATCATGCAATACAACTAATAATACAAAGGACAGGAAGTTTTCAACATTCAAAACTAAGTAGCAAAATTTGTAAATATTAGTGCTTCTGCACCACAGGATTACTTTTCATTAGCAATTAAATCAGCCTTTTAAAGCAATTACAATTTCTGTGGATCAGCCCTGTCTTCTTTCTGTCTTGCATTTTTCTATTTGTCTGTTGTTGGTAGACGACAAATGGTCTTATACCAAGATAAAGTGTTGGAGTCAATGATAAAATATGTCACTTTTCTTCTTATTCAGTCAGTTTTAGTAACTTCACACACCTCCTTAGAAAGCATAAAGCTTCTTCAGAAACTTGATCAAAGTGTGTTGAGCTCTTGTTCCAGCTGACTCCTGGCTAGAGAAGGTCACACATCGTTTCAACAGGGAGATGGAGATCCCAACGTAAGTACTGGATCTAGAGTGGACCACAAACAGACAGCCTTTTGTATATATGGGAACAAGACAATCTGGATCAACTATTCCAGCTCAAAGGAGACCTCAACCTCAGTGGAACTCTTTAGGATGGATGCTGCTCTGAAGAACTGGGCCCATGCTCTTCATAAAAAATTTCCTCCTAGTGTCCAATCTAAATCTACCTTCTTCCCTCTGGACCCACTCTAAGAGATCCAAGTTTTTCATCTGGTTAGTGCTCCACATCTGGATGCAGCACTACAAGTGGAGCTTCACAAAAATAGGAAGAGAGGGGCAAAATTCCCTTCCTTGCCCTGATGGCCACACTGCTTTGGATGCAACCCAGGATAGGGTTGGTTCTCTGGGCTGTAAGTGCAAATTGTCAACTCATAACCAATTTTTCATTCACCAGTCCTCCTCAGGATTGCTCTCAATCCATTCATGCTGATAATGGGGATTGCCCTGACCCAAATACAGGACCTTTCACTTGGCCTTGTTGAGCTCCATGAGATTCACCTGGGTCCAGTCCTCAATATTGTCAAGGACCCTCTGGATGGCATTCCTCATGTATCAACTGCACCACTCATCTCGCTGTCATCTGCAAACTTGCTGAAGTTGCACTTGACTCCACTATATATGTCATTGATGAAGATAATAAATGGGTTTTGTCCCAGTACAAATTCTTGAGGGAAACCATTCATTTCTGATTTTCACTTGGACATCGAACATATGACTGCAACTCTTTGCATGTGACAATTGGGCCAATTCCTTATGCATATGACAGTCCATCCATCAAACCTTTATCTTCAATTTAGCGGCGAGAATTTTATGGGAGACCATATCAAAGCGGATTTACAAAAGTCCATATAGATAACATGTGTTAATGACTTCCCTTATCTACAAAAGCAGTTACTTCATTGTAGAAGGCCACTAGAGTCATCAGGCACAATTTGCCCTCGATGAAGCCATACTGGCTGTTTCTAATCACCTCTTTGTTTTCCATATGTTTTGACATAACTTCCAGGAGGTTCTGTTCCATTATTTTGCAACATATTGAGATCACATTGACAGGTAAGTAATTCCCAGCGTTCTCCTTTAAGCCCTTTTTAAAAAATGGGTGTGATACTTCTTTTTTTCCAGTCACTGAGGTCTTGCTTCTGTAGGATGCATCTACAAATTCTGAGGAAACTGTTTGAGGTCATTGTGATACCAATTTCAATTACTTTGGAAGGGTCGTGGTGATCAGTGGAGGTTCCTTAGGGGTTGGAAGAAAGCAAAGGTCACCCCTGCCTTCAAGAAAGATAAGCAGGATCCAGAGAACTACAATTCAGTCAGCTGCACCTAAGTCTTGGAGAATGCAATGGAGTAAACAGCCCTGGAGACCTTTTCCAAATGTGTTAAAGGAAAGAAAGTACAGTAATTTCACAATTATAAACTGCACCTAATTATAAGCCGCACTTTCCAGGTGTTGGCAACTTTTCATTCTTTGTCCATATATAAGCCACACCTGATTATAAGCCGCATGTCCAGGTGTCGGCAACTGTCTTGGGTTACAATACAGAGTGTGATAAAAGGTATCTATTCTATCACCACCTGTTGAGGGTGGGAGAAGTGATCCTTATCTCCGCGTGAGATATTCTGCTAATGGGCCATCCACTGAAACCAGATGGGGCATTGTTCTTTATCTTTTCACAACTCATCCTTCCTCCAGGGAGTCATTTTCTGCTAATGGCCACTGAGTCCCACTGTGGGACTGATAAAATTACTGCATCCCATTGGAACTTGCTCCAGCCAGGGGGAAGAGCCCATTTCTTACCAAGATAAAAACAGAGGTTTTGGGACACTAAGGTAGCCCCTGTCTCCACTGGACTCCAGAGGAAAACCGGATTTCTGCACATTACTACTGGATCTCCAGAGGGAAACTGCACCTTGTACAGGAGCACTGCTCCAACTGAATCACATCTGTCACTGCAAGAGGACTGCACCCATCATTTAATCGAACTGCTACCAACACCCTGCCTGGAATTCCCATATCTAATTCCCATATCTTTGCCTGAAAGCTCCTTGATTTCAAAATTATAATAATTTGGAGGGAGGGGGTTTACATTCTCCATTTCAAAGA